>JBBPKJ010000011.1:0-103866 GCA_038089195.1 Brasilioporus rufonigricans | reverse complement strand
GGGGGAAAAGACACCGGGCCGCCGACGAGGGGGGTTAGACCGGTGCCTGGAGTGAGGCCGGTGCGGGGGGTGAGGCCGGTTCGGGGGGTCAAACCGGTACGAAAAGAGGCGGGGTCAAAGGGCAAATGGGGGCCAGTGTCGGAGCCCTGCTGTGGACCGGCGAGCATGGCAGGAGAAAGGGGGCCGGCACGGAGGGAGTTTGCGAGGGAGGTGGAAAACTGCCAGTTGTAGCTTTGATCGGAAGGGGAGGCAATTGCAGCCACTGGGGGGAGGATGGTGCGTGGGGAAGAGCGGCCGGCATCGTTCTTAGGGTGGGTGATGGAAGATGCCGAAGAGGGTCTGTCGGGTTGGGAAGCGCGGGAAGAGTGGTTGGAGGCGGGGCTGGCCGAGTCTCGACGGGATGCAGAAGTGTGCCGAATATGTGAGGGGCGGGAGAAAGACTGCTCGAACGGGTTGGGCTCGAGATCAAAGTCAGAGCGGGTCTGCCGGACGGATTGCCGGAGTGTATGCTGCTGTTGTTGGGGCTCTGCAGATCTGGGGGGGGCCGGAGGGGACTCGGCGTTCTTTGTTGGTGTGGATGGCATGTCAAGTCGGCGATGACGATAGAACGACGTAGTGGGAGTATATGCTATGACGACAGAGGGGGTAGTGACGCACACACACACACTGGGTGTGACACAGCCTGCTGTCGGACACACATTCAGCTCAGCTCGGGCTCTGTCGGGATCGCAGATACTTGCGTTTCGGTCAAGACTGGCAGACTGCTGCTCGTCTTCGCTGGTCCGTGCGCAATCGCTTGTTTTCGGAGTAGAGGGTTGCGAGAAGGAATGACGACGTCTGACGTAGTCGTGTTATATTCGACTTCAAGCGGAGTTCAAATGGCCTCGAGCATGCCTTCTTTTCCCTATCGCAGATCCGATATTGATCTGATGCACGTCATACCCGCCTTCCCTTCCACGCTCCTTAATCCCCCGCACCTCCCCAACAACTGCCACCATCCTCTCCTGCCGACCATCCTCTTTCATAATTCACCGACTGCGACCCTTCTCCATCTAACCTAATACGGGTACGCCGCCATACCCTCCTCCGGCACAGTAACCCCTTCCTTCTCCGCGCACTCGTCCAGGTATCTCAACAACACCTCCCGATACATCTTGCGTCCCTTGTAAATCCCGACGTCATCCGGCCAACTCCGAATCGCGCTCGCCAGTCGTCCAGCCACGCCTCGTTCCCGCGCAAGCTCTTCCACTTTGAACAGATATGTACGTATCCCGAAGACAATTGCCCCCGTCCGTGGGAGTCGCCGCAACGTCTGTCGCTCGCTGCGCACGCGTAGTGTAGCCGGCCCAAGGTATGCGGCCGCCTCAGCACTGTGTCCATGCCCGTGAACAAACTCGTCCTCGGGTCCGTTTGTCGACTCCGACCACCCTAGCTCCTCCGGATCAATATCTCCCATCCCAGCACTCGGTGCTGGCTTGACGACCTGTATAAAATAATTATTTCGTATCACCGGCTTATCTAAGGGCATGCGTCTGAAGAACCGCTCCATGCTCATTTCGAGCTTCTCCCTGACTGAGATAACGAACAAGCGAATGAGCCGAACACAAGCTTATATCGCCAATGTCGGAAGCACTCACACTGCGGCACATTCCCCGACATATGGATCTCATCCAGCGACATGCCAATTTTGTCGTCCATGCGCCAGAACCCTATATTACGTCGCAAGGACGGCATCAATAATGTCCACTCAAGTATGTGTCTTACCTACAAACCTGGGGTACATATTGACCCAGCCTGGAAATAATACTTCCCATCCGATCCTATGCCGCGCTGGGGTCAGCAACCACCGCGACAAATACAAGCATCACGCGGAGGGTGAGCGGCGAATCACCTTCCATCATGATGGCGATGTCTTCTTGCACCCTGTCATCGTCTTCACCAACACGCTATCCTAATGCAAGAAATGTGACTCACAGACCAGTTACAATTTTCATGGCTTGTTCTCCTATCTCCACACCTTCAAGGGCGTCTAATGTACTCAGGTCAAATTTGGCACCGGTTTCTATGATCTCGATGGAGCAAATCGGCATCCTCCCGTCCCACGAGAGCGGGACCTCGCCGAGTGAAGGAACAGGGGAAGTGCGTGACGGGATCCGGGTAACGCGGAAGGAGGTTGGATACCGTCGCGAAAGATATTCTGCAAGCTCGTATACCAATTCTTTTGCTGTATGGGATCGTAGGACGTCAACTGAATATCATATTCAAACAGAAGGTGGATACTACATACCGGCCTCAGCGCCTCCAGATACTTTGACGCCGCCGTCTTCACGTAAAGGTAGAACACGTACAACATTCTTCCCTCGACTTCGAAGTCTGAAACTGCGGATGCGCTGGTAAACTGGATAGGTGGAGTCGAGCTCGATCCATTCACTCCAAGGCATGGTTCGAATGCCCATCGTCACACTGCCAAGACGTGTTAGACTGCTTCGCCTCTAACCGAATACAAATCGCAGGGGGTCAGGTCGTGAAAAGCTCAGGCAACTCACTGATATTCACCCCACCGAAATGGACGATATGGAACGGGCTTCATATCCTTGAGCTCAAACGCACAAGGGATGACCTCTGGATAGTCAAAACGCTGCGGAGTCCACTCTGAATTGAAGTATGAGGTGAGCACCTATTCCAATCCATAGGACAACCAGTTTTTGTCATCACCTTGAGTGGCATTCGGTTTGAGGAGGGTAGCGTTACTGGGCTCGGGACGTGTCTTGGTCCACATCCACCTTAAAAGGCTGAGAGCTGCCAATAATACGAGGCCGTGGAGTGTGGTGTGGAGCACTGCGCGACATATTGGTACAGATACGTCATTGGAGCCAGGAAGAGCAACGTCTCGCCCGATGCGGTGTAACCCAGCCGCGGATATTAGCTGTTCGAGCCAGCGTTCCAGCATCATTGATGAGAGTGTTGATGGACGAGATATTGCAGAAGCTTGGGGTGAGAATGGAGTTGCATTTGTATGCATTATATACACCAACGGGGGAGATAGGACGACGTCCTTTGTGGACACGCCGGTGTCATCTGATCATGAGCGTGTCATCGAGACGAGCACCGAACTCTCACGACGGGACACTCGCCCAAGGAATTCCCTGTATATTCAAGGTGCTTACCGACTCCATCTTTGGGATGGGTGTTGATCGAAGGTGGCTACGGAATATACTCTTACTTGTGCATGATGCCCTCGTGTAGGACTCAGAGCCCATCGTGCTTTTACTACTCGTTCGAGCTTCAGGTTTGTACGTCGAGAACTGGCCGTGCATACCGCTTTTCATTACGATCTACCTCGCAGTAAGTCTGAGTTGGAAGAGGCCTGGTAGATTGGACTTGGTAACAGTCCGTCTCTGAGAGGCTTGTGAGGGTTGATATTATATTGTTAAATTTTTTTTTTGAGTCGATAGGGTCATCACAAATGTTGTTACGTCGGCCGTTCCCGGCACCACTTGCTTCTTATTTCTCCAAGACAATTCCGAGCCATCCGTACTCGCGACCCCGTAGCTCTCTGTTACACCCAACTCGTTCTTTTGCGTCAGGTCATGGCATCCAGAGCAGCCGTCGCCGCAGTCGTGAGTTTATAGTCGCACCTTTTAGCGTCCTGTTAATCCCGCTGGAACAGGATTTCACCCGAGTATATACAACACTAGGACTAGGGAAAGGTTGACACGTTTATAGGAGATGCTTTGCGGATGCTTACCGTAACTATTGACAGAGACAATCGCTGCTCTCCAAGCATTCCGAAAACGCCACGGTGATGCTCAGCGCATTCATGCACAATACGCTTCTCAACCGACTACCCTCGACTTTGCCCACTATCGCAATCTTCTAAGAAACACTGCAATTGTCGACGAGGCCGAGAAGGTTTTGAAGGACTTCAAGCCTGTTACCTATGACGTGAATGCCCACATCAAAGCCATTGAGACGTTCGAGGCCAAGGCGGTCAGTTGTCGCAGCTTCGCCAATTGTATGTCGCCTCACGCTTGACGTGTTGCAGGTCGAGAAAGCCAAAGAAACCGCGCAAAAGATTGACGTCGAGTTGAAGGACCTCCAAGCTACTCTCGCCAACATTGAGGAAGCACGTCCATTCGAGGATTTGACCGTGGGTTTCACTCGCTGTCAGTGCACTTGTGTCTAAATCGTCTCCCGTAGGTCTCTGACTTCGAAGATTCTCACCCACGATTGGCGGAAACTGTCGACACCATGGTGAAGAAGGGCAAATTCAGTGTGCCAGGTAGACCCACTTTCATATGTATTGCTGAACAACGCTGACGTGTGACTAGGCTACAAAGAGAAGTTTGGCGACCTCTCCCTTGTGTAGACCTTTATGTATATCCCTTCAATAGAATGGCTTGTTCGCTTGAACTTCACCAGAGCAGGAATCCTGCTGGGAGTTTCCCGGCTCGCTGACTAAACATGGGTGTGCCGCGTCAAAGCAGCGTCAAAGCGGACACGCTTCTGCTTCTCTGTTCCACGACGACCACGACTCGCCTAGCTTTGCCATTGTTTCTGTCACAACCTGTGATATATAATGGCTTCACGACCTCCCTCACCTTCAAGACTCGAGAATTTCACGACCATGGGCTACTTCTCTACATCATTCGAACGATTTCTCCGTGACGACATCTCAGATTGGGCTGGAGCATTCACTTTACTAGGTATGTATGGTGTGTGCTCCTTTGTTGTACCGTTACAAACGCGCCAACGTAGATACTATGGAGACATATTTCGACTCCCGCTTGGACCTGTTGCAGAGACAAATCCAAAAACACAGTGATAGACTCAAGATGAAAGCTGAGGTGGCACTCAAGAAACGTGCACAATCCGGCGATGTATTGGCGGAGAATCTAGAGCGTGAAATCAAAAACTTCAAGTTGAAGGTGCTTCCGAGTCGCTAGCACATGCAAATCATTCTCATTTGCACACGCAGGTTTCCGCACGCATGCAATCACTGGTGACATCGTGGCATTCCGCGAAAGTAGTCCGAACGCGTGAAAAGTTTTCGTTCTTCTTTGGCGTTATGTCATTATTGGTATCGGCACTTTTGTTTGGGATGGCCCCAGAGTATGAAGTTCTCCTCACCCCCAACTCGGAGTACTGATGTCCTGCATTTTAGGTGGGTGCACGTCGCGTATACCGTCCAAGCGTTGTATCTCCTCCCTGTTCGCGCTTATATCTACAAGAAGCGTCTCTGGCATTACTTTCTCTTTGACCTCTGCTATTACGTCACAATCCTCAACTTCGTTTACATCTGGCTCCTTCCATCCAACACGGCGCTGTTCATGGCATGCTATTGCCTTTCTCATGGTTCCCTTGCGAGTGCAGTCATCACGTGGAGAAACAGCCTCGTGTTTCATGACTCCGATAAAGTGACATCACTATTCATCCATATCTATGCCCCTTTCACATTCACAGTAATACGGTGCGTCATCAACAGAATGTTTTGGGATGGACCGTGACTTTGGTGTAGGCATTTCTATCCTGGGGCAGAGCGGCGTTTCCCTGCGCTGGCGGCGTTACCTTACTTGAACCCTGGCCGCGCACTGTTTATCAGTGGCGCTATTTGTGAGTTAATGCATTATATTTCCGACGGTCTCCCCTGACTTTCCTTGGCAGATCTTATTTGGCAACTGTTGTACTGGAAGGTGACATCACAACCAAAACTTGTCGTTGAACGTGAGCTAAGTCCCGGCGTTGTTTTGTAGTTTGTTTATGTAGACCGGCGCACGAAAATCGAATCGGGACAGAGGACTACGTCATTGACATTCCTTCTAAATGACAAGCGTGGTGCAATTGGCCGTGCGCTTGGTAGGACTAGTCCAGAAAAGCGCGAAGCATATTTCATGGCAGGTCAATTTGGCAAGTATTACTTCTGTCTCTACACGTAATTGTACGCTAATGCACTGCGTTCAGCGTATTCTATTCTAACGGAGTTGCCAGCTGTGTACTTGCTGTATGACAGTCCTCGATGGAGTGGTACCTTCTTAATCTTGATCTTTGCTGTGAGCGTTTGGAACGGTGGAGGATTCTATATCGAAGTCTTTGGTCGCAAGTGCGTATAGCCTCGCCATTCTTTCCCTTGTTTGTACAGACTACGAATGACCCCGTAGATTCGAACGTGAACTGGAAGCGTTGCGCAAGGAGCTCGCTGAAAATAACAACCGCTCCGGGCGCTCTAGCCCTCCACTTACGGATGTGGAGTCACTTGGAAACACGCCCCTTATAGACCATAAGGCACTGCCCCCTGTTGATGAAGTGGCTGAAATCGATGGCAGCGTTCCAGAAGAGAGGAAAGACCAATGATCCTTCCGCGGCCACCAGCTACTACATATAGAGCGATATTATGATGACCCTTAATGATGTGTTATGATATCATTTCCATGCTTGGCCTGTGTTATCTTCACCCCGAGATTGTGGAATATAATTCTATGCTCCTACTGCCTCTCCTTCCTCAGATGTTTCTTGTGGTATCTTTGGAGGTGTAGCTGTGAAGCTCTCCCAATGGACACCACTTGTAACCCATCCAGCAAAAATGCATCCTTCCCCTAGAAGCTGCGCTTTCGCCGCTTGGTAGAGTGAAATACTCTGCTTCACTTCAAAGTATGTACATGTTTTCGTGGGATACGGCGGATGTCCATAGGACCGTCCGTCACCGCGGAGGAGGGGTACGGTATCACAGTAGAGTTTGAACATTGACGACTTTGAGAGTCGCGGCCTATTCAACCTGTGTGTGGCAAGCAAAGAACAGGATATACGCCAGACCTACCAAAATATGGCCTTGAAGCGGTGTTTTGGTGGAACGCCTCGCTTGAGGCCGTTGACCAATATCTCGTGCGGAACGGACGAATCCGCAACCCAGCACAGCGCTAGCGTAAGAAGTCGTCTTAGCACGAGGACGAGATGGACATTGAATGGCCACTACATTCGTTGAACGATCGGGCCGTTCCAGAAGTGGAGACCGATAGCTTGGAGAACCTAAACGGAGTCGGCGTGAAAACGACTTGTGGATGGTGGACGTGGAAAGGTGACGGTAAGCCTAACACCGTCAGGGTCAGCCCCGGACGTCATCGGGATTGATCCAAGAGAGACATTACCCGAGACGTCCGACAAGCGTCCCCAAAAGGCCCTTTCGCAGTCGGTCCTTGTGTCCCGCTGCAAACGTTCTGGCACTTCTCCGATGATTATCTCGGAGATGTAGACCGGATGAAGGAACGCGGATCCGAGGGCGCCTTGGACCCCGAGAACGTTCCATCGGGCGATTTTATCGCTGCAGGACATGCACAGCGTTGGTGGTGAATCCGCCCGCCCGGGCTTCGTTCGCAGCACCCCCAGCAAGGCGTAATTATCTCGGCCTCTGGAGGCCGCGCCTGCCGGTAGAGGCTCGAAGACGGAGGCGTCCTTGATCCTCGCCATCTTCTCGTCTTGATAAGACGCAAGAAAATGCATTGACGCATCACCGCCTTGATCGCATGCGAAAGATAAGACATCTGATGGTCAGATCCCTCAAACGCGAACAACCAGACCGTGATGTCTTACAGGGCGGTGTCGATATATACATGATCACGCGAACGCCATGCTTGAGATTAAACATCCCGTCACTGCCTCTGGTGAGCCACGGAGAGTGGCCGCCTCGGACGGCGTAGCGTCCGATCTCTTCGAGAAGCCAACGGAGTGCGGAACGGCGCGCGAGGATCTCTGCATGTGAGTCGTGCAAGGCGTCCCCTTGCTCCGGTAAGCGATCCCTTGGGAGACATTTGCATCCCGTGGCGAGCGCGATGATGTGCACAGGGTCCGGATCCGGATCCGGGCACGTCAGCGCAAGAGCGGCTAGGACGGTGTAGGTCCCGTCGGTTGGTCTGTGATTGAGCGAATGGTACTTTTCGAACACCTTTTCGACGAATGCAGCGTCGGTTTCACCGCGGGAAACCATTCCTGGGCCTGTGCCGCACGATCGGCTTCAGATGCCAGTGCTAAATGCAACAGAGTTAGGTTTACTAGGAACGTGTAGTTCGAGCCCTCTACCCTACACGTAAATTGACGATGTCTTGCCGACGGCTCCTTTCACAAGAACCTCAAGCGGCAAGTAGCGTTGCCTCCCCGCAGCCAGAAGTCGAAGCTAGCAGATATTAATCACTTCTTCACATGTCCCATAGGTTCGTTGGAGTCGCGATAATGGTAAATAATATAAAATGACGGATTGATACATTGAACATGATGTGTTACAGGTGTCGACATGAAAGAGCCATATTGGACGACAATCTGGCGGAACTATGGCAGAACGTAATGTGATAAGTGATCAGACACGGTGGAACTGGAGGACTCCCTCTATGCAGTGCTCATTTTTAGATGCCACATTCCAATCGACAGTTCTTCCAGATGTTGCATCTCAATTTGGTTCCAACGAATCGGTATCACATTAGCCTGCGGACGGAAGCCGAGGTTAGCGATGAATTCGAGTCTTGATGGAGTGACCAACCTGAAGGTAGTGTGTCACAGCACGGCCCACCCGCCTGGCAAGTGACTGCAGATCAGCATACCCCGCGTATCCATCGACTGGAATCTCGTAGTTGAGTGGGGAGTACCCAGGCCACTGGCAAAATGAATGAGAGTTGGCTCATGTGCGTTAGTAAAACTTACCCTCAGATTCACATAGATCTTGCCTCTGAGATCCACACCAAGGTCCTGGAGTGTAAATGATTCCGCATCAGCTAGTCGAACATTTGCTTGTGCTTCCCCGATCGTGATGCCTGTTCGGAAGGCGCCTTTGCGCTTAAATTTCAAGATGCGTCCGAACCCCCGACGGAGGGGATCGACGACATAACCGGGGGAAGAAGCATACGATACTAATGATGAGCGACGAGGACGAGTGATCGACAGAGGTTGGACCAAAGGGGTATAAGAACGACGATCCAAGTAGTATGGGTCGTGGAGGCCAATGTCATCGTAAGCTGGATGATGGAAGCATTGAGAACGTTGTGAACACATTCAGATAGTGCAATAAGTCGTACTTGAGATATTGCTGGGGGCATACATAGAATAGGCAGGTTGAGAATAGGCAGGTTGAGAGTAGGTCTGTCGGAAGGGTCAGTGGAAACTGTAGGAACGAGTACGGGTAGTATTGACTGACTTGTAGAAGTGGTTCATGATAGGATGATGGGGCTGGAACATAACTCAACGATGCTCGCCGAGACCTGGGGGTGCTATAGTATGGGTCGTAGTATGACATTCTTGCGGGGAGTGGCGAGTAGGAATGGAAGGGGGATGAGCGTGAGATGTCACCCTTTATATGAAACACTGGCAGCCAAATTTTGCAAGGGCTTTGCGGGTAGCCAGACTGTGCCTCGAGGCCGCATCGAGGTGGTCAAATGGTGCCATGCAGGATGGCCGGATCTGAGTGGAACAATTTGAAAAACCAGACGATCGCTGCGGCGGTCTGGCACGAAAGAGAACAAACCCGAGACGGGAAAGCGGAGCGCCGTTCCTCACTGTGGTGGACTGGACATCCGTGATATCATTCATCAGTTAAAACAAGGCTCTGTTAGGAGTAGTTCCGCCTTGCCTCGAGGCCAACACGTGTGCCGTCAGCTTGGGTGTGCTCACTCGTCATTGGGGAAGCATTTTCCTTGCAGTGATCAGCGCCCTCGCTGATGGCCGTGGAGCGGCTTTACGCCAAAGGTTCGCCATTAATATTGCAGGTAAACTCGGATAACGGCTTTACTATCTCTTGTATCGGCATCGATCAGAGAGCGGCGGGCTGGTGAGTGGATATTCCCGTTCTTGGATTGCGACCCGGTACACCAAAAAAGGTAGGTATCGGGAACTCCGCGCACGTGCTGCGGCTGGCACTGGCAAGGACAAACACGCCCAGCCGCTCTATCAAACGTTAATACTCGGTGCAGCCCCATATCCAAAACTCACAAGTTGCTGTAGGTCCTCTGAGTCAGGCACGATCTCGGAGAATCAAATGGAGGAGGTTTCCGCCGCAGGACACAGATAACCCACTGGTGACTGCCCCGTATAACGTCACCATATCCCCCGTATCCCCATCCTTGTCCAAGCTCTCGCGCGAGTATCGCATGTCCCACGCCCTCCCATGGTACATATTGTAAATTGCAAGGATCCTTAAATCTGCGACATGTGTCATAGCCTGACAACCCTACCATACCCGTCCAAGCGCTGTGGAGCACAGAAGGAAGTCAAGCACCGTCCCTATCTGAAACGGAGTCGTAGTTGGTTGTAATACCCTCAGGGACAACATCGACAATCCTAAGTGCTGGGCAAGTGCTGGCCCAGCAGGACATAAATAGAAAAGTCCCGTACAACGGTGTTGTGGTCCAATCAGAGTCCTTGTTGAGCAATATTGAGCTCTTGCGTAGGCTGGTGAAAGTATTCAGAAACACAGCGTAACAAACTGCTCTTGCAGATGATGTTGCAGTAGTAACCAAATAACTTGGCACGGAACATTCCGGGTTGTTTTCCCCGTCTAGACTTATCTGCTGCCATATGTACACTCACCCATTCGGCGGCCAGCAGAAACGGGCGGTCCCATTAGAAGGCGTGATTATAACGCACAGTTCCTCCCATGTCCATAGATTGCACCAATCGCATGTATATATAAGTCACGATGGTCCCTTCGTGGCGTACGCCTGGTATCGTGTTCAAGAGAAAGTCATTACTGTCCACAAACTCGATCGAAATACAGTGCACAATATGTTAATTTGTTCAAAAACAACGAAGATACCGGTTTAGTGCAGAACGAGTGTGGTGTAGGATTGTCGTTAGAAGTTGCGTAAGATCCAATTGTACACAGAGAAAAACCAAACGAAACGAGACCAGTGTCCTTGCTGACTCGATGTATGGATATTTGTGATGCAGTTTATGTAAATAGATGGTATGAGTTATGAGCGTGAGGTATAATTCAATCCGAATCGGTGTCGCAGTGCATAACAGTCAGGAATCTGTCAAAGAGATGGGACTAAATGAGTGCCATAGCGTCACACGGCATAGCGGCAGTACTGCGTTTACTCACTAGCTTCCCACACCATCTGGAGGTACCCCTAAGCATCCCAATATCTCGAATATGGCATCCCAATCTAGAAGGAAGTTGGCTGGGGAATTGATGGTGAGGGAAGGGGTCTGTGGGAATTGGAGCATATCCGTGCTTTGGACGGGCGGGGTAGTCGGCGGATCTTCTTGCTCAGGCTGCGGAATCATAGACAATGATGTGCTTATCACAAGTTTCGGGCGTACATCTAGACATAAACTATTGCGGGGAGCGCGAGGTCCCGCGGGCTTTCGCCTGGCTGCGTGATGATAGTATTGCCTCTCACCGTCCTCAACGAGTTTTCTCGGTGTGTTTACAGGTGATGAGGACGGGGATGAGATGCTCGCGTCCGATGCCTCGGAAGAAGTGGAAGAAGTGGAACACAGGGTGGATTCCCGACGTAAGCCCGGCCTCTGAATGGCCCAAGGCCAAATGCCCCGGTGTTCGTTCAACGACGCATCAGGTGAAGAGGACATCCAGCTACAGGGACGAGGTCCCCTCACTCGATGTGTTTTTCTGTGGGTGAGGATTGAGATGGGCTGAGAGTCGTCCATTTCGGGAATGTCGAGCATTCAATGGAGGAAGAAAAGACTAGTCAAGAAGTATGTGTGGCGTCGGTTTGTGTGTCTCGGAGACGTGTGGTGGAAACGTTGATGGCCTAGGTACAGGAAGAGGACAGTGCATCTCGACGAATATATATTGAGGATGCAGGGAGTTGCAGTTAGATGCCGGACTGGACAAAATTAGCTTACTATGTGAGATACAGGCGCTGTTTCCTCGTCGACACAGCTTGTCAGTGCACATTTGATTGTTGATGAACTGTTTGTGGTACTGACTTGAGCTAAGAGCGGTTAAATCGGCAGTTTGTGATTCGAACAGTAATGCGGCGTATCGCCACATATGGGAGGTGTGCATACTGTTTAGTTCCAAAGGATAGCAAGTCTGATTCTAAAGGACGCCATGTACTGCCCGCACGGCATGCTACTCAACGTTATGTTTGTCATGACTGTTAACTCGACTCTCCGTGAGTGTGCACTAAGTATTAGAGTGTCTAACATGACAGTTGTCAATCAACCGTGACTATGGAGTCTACACGTTGCAGTACAGTACACTATCTCATAATGCATAGCGACGGGAGCGACGAAAACCAATGCATCATGAGATTTATGCATTATTAGAGTGCATTTTGGCTGGGAGAGGACCTGAATGTAGCTCCCTGATGCTATGCGTTATGAGCTAATATGCATTATGACCTTATGCATTATGAGATAGTCTACTGTAGCATCAGTTTCGGATATCATGGTGACCTGAGCTAAGAATTGATAGTAGATGAACAACGCGAGAACACAACGCCATAGAACTGGAGGTGTCCTGTACTGGCAATCAGAAAAAAAGTACGATTTTCACCATGACCAGTCCTATGGCATGCCGAGGTGGTAGACAGTCTGGTGACCAGACCGCGATGACATGCTGCGCCGAGTCCCTCAGATGAGACAAATGTAACACCCGCCGTGGCTTACGGCGAGAGACACTGAGACGAGCGGACGACAGAACAGGACCACGCTCTATAAGGGGACTACGAGGTACGGGTACAAGGGGCGACTACTGCTCTACGGGATGCGTCCGAGCTATATATGTGACAGCTGTGTGCCAACAACGCGGCAAAGCGTGCTGGGACATTACAACAAACGGTTGATATCGCCGCTCAAGTAATCATTAATCACAGGCATGATCGATCTGTCGACACTCTTACACTCTGACAAGCTGAAGCTTCCTTCCACGTCATGATAGTCCCGATGAACGGCTCTCCGGCGAATCTCGACCTATCAGTCCTTTCCGACAAGATCGCGTTAGATGAAGCCCTAGACGCAATTGACCCCCTTCGACATCTCAGAGGCGACGCAAGTCTTGATGACGACGACACCTCACAGAGCATTATTCCCGTTCAACCACGATCAGTATACAATGAACTTGTCCAACTGTCATTTCCTGGTCGTGGATGCACCACTGCCATAGATGTCGTGCTCAAGGTGGACGCAAGTCCTGGTTGTGGGGGGATTGCGTGGCCAGCGGGAAAGGTTCAGATATACTCATCCCCAGTGTGTTTTGATTTACCCTAATAAGAAGGGTGAACCGGTCACAGGTCCTCGCGAATTATCTGACCCTTCGTGGAGAGAGGTACTGCACGGGAAAAACGGTTTTGGAATTGGGCAGTGGAACTGGTTTGGTTGGGCTGGTCGCCGGAAAGCTCGGCGGTCAAGTTTGGATTACCGACCAAGCGTCAGTCAACACACCCCGGTTTACGATGCACGGCTGACTCAAATCACGTAGACCATTGCTAGATATCATGCATGCGAACGTGCAACTGAACCAGCTAGAGCCGTCTGTCATCGTGTCGGAATTAAACTGGTAAATAAAGCTACCCTTTTCCACAACCGTGATTGCATCACAAATATGGTAACCATGGAATCTCAGGGGGGAACCGCTGCCTCTAGGGATACCCCAACCCAATTTGATTCTCGCTGCAGATTGCGTTTATTTTGAACCGGCGTTTCCGCTCTTGGCAAAGACCCTCTCTGAGCTAGCAGCGGAGCAAACGGAAATACTGTTCTGTTATAAGAAGAGGCGCAAGGTAATGGACGTCCTTGGAGAAAGCGCTGTACAGCTGCTTACCGTTGACAGGCGGATAAGCGATTCTTTACGCTCCTCAAAAAGCAGTTCGATTGGAAAGAGGTATGTACTTTACTGCATGTTCCCTCACGGAATGATCCGCCTGAAGCTCGTGTAGATTGAGGACGATCCGAGTCGCGGGAGATATAGTCGGGAAGCTATTTCACTTTTGAGGGTATATAGAAGGACACGGGAGTCCGACCATCTCCTTGATGACAGCTCTGGGAGACAATATACAGGTAGGGAGTGGTCTAGTCCCAGAGACTATGAGAAGCGATCTGAAATTTCGCTGGACGAATGAGAATTCGGTGCTTGGAGACCCGAAAATGTCCATTCTGTCCGTTCTCTTTTCGTAGACTTTAGATGCAACAAGTATATATAAGAGTCCGGGGTTTCTGTCACCAGGCTATGGAGGTAATATTGTCTTGATCTATTGTTGTTGAACGATCAACACTTATTTAGTTCATCTCTCCTGGACTAACCTGTAGCCCATGAATTCCCTGGATTTCTTGCTTCAACGCTTCAGTGACGAGCTTGTGTTGCTTTACTGTCGGCAGGTCCTTGAATGCATCGCTAGCAATCTTGATTGCGAAGAATGAACCACATCCCCCTACGTACATGAGTTAATCCATACTCGACTCTTCTATGGATATTGGTTGGGCTACTAACCAGAAACATCTTGCACCGTAAGCTCAGACGGGGAGAAGCGCTCGGTTAGTTTGGCGACTATAGTGTTTTCTGTGTCGGTGGACTGCGAGGCAGGTGTCGATAGTGATCGCAGAACTGGTGAGGCCGACCTAGACGCTACAAGTCGCCTTGCTAGCGATGAAAGCATCTTGTTCAGGGAACACATTACTCGACTGTGGTATATATAAATTGTTGTCACGTGTTCTGTACTGAAAGTCGCAAATGCTGTGCAGCGTCTTCCGTCCCGATGCATATCTTTCGCGCAGTGTTTCGACCAGCACCTCGCGGATTTCATGCAGTCCGTCCGTCCACGACCAGCATTCTGAGGTCGTGTATTTTTCAGCGGCTGGCATTGTTCCGTCCATGTCATACGCCATCCCCATTGCGGATGGGATGTCTGGACATTAAAATGCCTAAAGCTCTCCGATTCCCCGACTCACGCCCATTGTCAACTGGCACCGTCCGAGCCGCAGCAGATGTTTCCAAGTTGCCTGTATTGGCACCTCCCGCGGTCGGTCGTTGGCTCCTCTTCTCATCTACGCTGGTCTTTGCCGTTATCGTGGTCGGAGGTGTCACGCGTCTCACGGAGTCGGGTCTCAGCATCACAGAATGGCGGCCCATCAGCGGCATCATACCCCCGCTCGATGACGAGGACTGGAACACTGAATTCGAAAAGTACAAGGCAACTCCAGAGTTCAAGCTGTCAGTGTATTCCTCAAACAGCAGCCTCGATCAGAATCGTCTGAATTATTTTGACAGAATAAACCACTCTATTTCGTTGGGTGAATTTAAGAACATCTTTTATATGGAATGGGGCCATCGTGTCTTGGGTCGCCTCATTGGTATTGCATTCGTGCTTCCGCTGTCCTATTTTGCGGTCAGGAAGAAACTTACGACTTCGATGCCCGCTCAGCTGACCGGTATGGCACTATTGCTTGGCTTCCAAGGGGTTCTCGGATGGTACATGGTCAAATCTGGCCTTGAGGACTCCATCATGGATACTCCTGGTGCGGTGCCCCGCGTCTCCCAATACCGCCTGGCCGCACACCTCGGTACTGCCATCCTACTTTACGCCGGAATGCTCGGAACAGGCCTAGCCGTCGTCAAGGATTGGAAGTATGCACACAATGGCCTCTGGAGTGGATCAAAAACCATGTCATGGCAGGATGCACTCTCCAACCCTGTGCTGAAGCGGTTTACTCGATACTCTCGCGCTTTGACAGCGCTCGTATTCCTAACAGCATTGTCTGGTAGGTGGTGGCCAGGCTGTATTTATAGCAGCTCTCATATGAATATGTAAGGTGCTTTCGTGGCGGGTCTGGATGCTGGTCTACAATATAACGAATTCCCATTGATGGGAGGTCGCATCGTACCTCCCGTGGACGAACTCTTTTCTACTGCGTACGCCAGAACTGCCGATGGATCTGATGTCTGGTGGAGGAACATCTTTGAAAACCCTACCACGGTTCAATTCGACCATCGCGTCCTTGCAAGTTTCCTACTTCGCCTTTCGTTTCGACTCTGACCTCTGCTTCAGGCAATGACGACATATCTCAGCACTTGCTTTCTTTTCGCCCAGAGTCGCCGTGGTGCCGTTCGCTCTCTGCTGCCGCCACTCGCTCGGATTTCGGTGACAGCTGCTTTCATGATGGCAAACGTCCAAGTTCTGTTGGGGCTGGCTACTTTGCTTTACCTCGTTCCCGTTCCCGTCGCGGCTGCGCACCAGGCAGGTAGTGTGGCGTTGTTAAGCACGACGATACACTTGCTCGTTGCGCTTCGCCGGCCCGGCTTGGCAGCTCAGCTTTGGCGGAACGCTGGGATGGGAGCTAAGAAACTCGGTCATAGAGTCTAAAAGATCGATGTCTTTAGATTCACCACGTAGACATACCACCCACACTCAGTTATCCTTATGGTATTTTCCATATTAACATGCTCGTACGATGTATGGCACTTGCCTCTCGAATTGAAAGCATGGTGTTACACAGCAGGGCGTTGGATATTGACACTTTCAACCTGACATCTGTACATCCTCGGAGGGCGCCGCGGGTGGCACTGGCACCGTTCCATCTGCTGGAGCTTTCGCATCCATACTTTCCAGGTAAACCTGCACTGCATCCCCTTCAACGATACGGAATTTGCCTTGAGGAGAAATGGGTTTTTCGTGGATGCCAGCTGGACCGATGACGCCAATCGAAGTGTTATTAGTGTTCAGTTCCTTATCCTGTTGGAGCGTCTCGCGGAGCGCGTGTAGGCCATGCTTGATCAGTTCTTCCAGAGTACCTTGCAAAGGATAAGTGGATCGTAACGCCATGTGATCGAGGAGACGAACAGTCTGCAAAGCTCTCAAAGTGCTTCTCTAGATACGTCTTGGCGCTCTGGCTGCGCGCACCGATCGACATGGCAAAGTACTCGTATGAGTTTCCAGAAGGTGAGAATTCGAACAAGTGGGGTCCAGTTTGGTCTTGTCCGATGACGAGGAAGCCAACGCCATATGGCCGACGTCCGTACTCTTGGGTGTTTACTTGCGCCTCTGGCCATGCAAGAGATGACGTGAGAGCTCAGAACGACCCCACGCGGACTCACTGTCGGCAATGGCAGAAACGAGCCGGTTTACGGGCATCGGGCGATTGAAGACCATGCGCTCGCTGAGGGCCTGTTGCCGCATGAAATTGCTAAAGAGAGCGTCGTCATGGATCCAGCATGCCAGTCATACAAAGAATGTGTCGTCATACCTCAGCACGCGCGCGTCTGATGTCAGTCCTGCGATCGCGATACCGACATGGTCGTCTATTCGAAACATTTTCTGCTGGTATGAAGCCAATTCGCCCGTAGAACGCTGCCAGGAATCATCAACGCGCGCGCTGCAGACGCAGCACAAGTATACGGACCTTCAACGCCAACAGTATGGCGTGTGTCTTTGATCGCAAGCCGACTGCTGCAGATCCTTGTTTCACAGCTTCGAGGGCATACTCAACTTGATGGAGACGACCCTGCGGCGAGAAAACAGTGTTATCGGAGTCGTATGTGTTTCTGAACTGTGTAGGCGGTAAGAATCGCGGGAAGCGAAGGAATCGAATTGTGAACAGACCATGATGACGGGTCAAGGAGCGTATGGACGTGCCTCACGGGTGACGCGTCCTCATCGGTATCCGGATTGCACACATCACGTGAGACCGGCGACGAGTATCTCAGAATATTAACAGAAACATATGTACAGAAGAGGGGGATTAAGAGTATCTACTGGGTTCATCGTGCACCCTTCTTTTCGGCTCGCCACTCCTTGAATATGCCATCCAAACTCTTGTATATCAGATGCGACGGCAAGCATCTTATTATTTCACCGATCCTCTCTTCTGCCTCCACCTTGCCCTTCTCACCACAGGCTTTTTGCGAATACTCGATAGTCATGTAGAACATCGCGAGCACAGCGAGGGACACGTGTGTTTGCTGTGCTCCGTGCGCTGATGATTGGGAGAACGCGGCCAGGAGAGGACCCGAGATGCTTGGCGCGGATATGGCAGGTGCGGTTTGTGAAAATGGCGTTGCACGTTCTCCGCGAACAAGCCTCAATAATATCTCTAAAAGATTGTCGACTTCAGTCATATGCGTTTTGAGGAAGCGCTGACGCTCAGTCTGGACTCCTACTGGCGAGTTGACCGCCCAACCCTCAAGAACAGTCCAGATCGTAGGAGCCTGTGGAAAAACGTCGGCAAAGGGTGAGAATTGACGCAGGACACACAGACCGGGTCAGGGTCAGCAACCTCGATCTTCTTCTCCCAACCGTCTGCAGCCTCGCCGGCAACCCAAAACATGCGTCCGAACATACTTTTCAACCACTCTTGCACGTCCCCTGACTTCACCCACTTGGGCTCGGACAAAGGCCGATCTGTGTCGAGATGAATAAGGAGGTGCACTTTGGATGGAAGCGAGACTTTCGAAAACGAAGGTATCGTCTCATCAGCATTGCATGGCTCCGGTATGGTTGGCAGAGGCAAGTACGATTTTGTAGCCTCCGAAAGCCCTTCGACCTGCACATTGTCGGTACTTGCATCGATCAAACGTGGAAACCACACATACTAGTACGCCTTTCAAACTCTCCTCATCATCCTTGTCAAGAGACATATACACCTCGATCCGACCTTCGGCTCTATACACGCGGAGATATTCGACAACTTCGGCATCAACAACCAATCGTCTGCTGCCCGCAGCATACGATATAGAGAGGCGATTTGCAGAAGGAGTCTTCCCTTTTTTAGGTGACATGGTCACTGGTTGGTGCGATGGCTCGCCGTAAGTGGAACCAGACGACGTTGAGAGTAGCGTGTTTGATGTCGGGGAAGCGGGTGGCTCCGGGAGGTGTTCTTGGTCACTGTCATGAGGATCGTGAACGGCTTTCTCGTCGGGTTGGGATTGGTGCAAAGCTGACTGGTCGACCTGCGTCATTGTTTCCTCTTCTTGCGAGAAAAGCCCATTATCTGGACTATCGTCGACGATGGTAGAGGCGTACGAAGAGTGAGCTTGCAGCGGCTTTAGGGCAATGACGGGCCGTGCTATGTCGGCCACACCTTCAACTGTAGCAGCTGGTGCATCAAGAGGTCCTGCATAGTTAGCAGACTGCTTGTCAGGTTGAGGTATACCAGATTGCGCAGAGACGGCGGGAGGGGGTGCGGAAGCTCGACTAGATGAAACATCAAATGAAGAACTCAAAGACGAAGAAGACTGAGAAGCGAGACGAGACGGTTCAACGAGAGAAGAACATCCACTCAGTACTACCTCGCTCCTATTCTCAGTACTGAGTTCAGTCTGTAGAGGCTTTGTAGCCTCCGACGCAGAAAACTCTGCAACCTCTTCAAGAGTGGGGGTAAGGTTTACGTTAGACTGACTTTGGGACAGACCAGACGTGCAACCTTTGCCATTCACATTGGACGGGACTGACGCAAGGTCATAGCCCGCTGGCTGGCTGTTATGACCCACAGTATCATGGATGGCGGCAGCAACATAACCATCTCCCGAAGGACCAACTTCGTGTCCATCAACAAGAGTGCCTTCAGGAACAAGAGTCAGCCGCGTGAAGCCCCCGATGGTCAGATGGACACCTTCCATCCAGGTTCGGAAGCATCCATCGTAGCGATAGTCAGGACCGGTCGGAAACTCACCATTGACAATGTCGCCCCCAAGCCCGGGTATGATCGACTCACTGACTGCGACGTGAGGGTCTTCGACACAACTCACACGGAGTTGGTCGTCGTCCTCGTCACCGGCGTGCTCCCCATGGGCGCCGACCTCAACGTCAGCAGCATCTCCATCGTCCTCTGCGATGGCAGCCATGAGCCAATCGCCTTCGCTAGCAGTCTCGGCTACACTCGGTGCAGCGCTGCCTCGACCCATTCCATCCATGTCAACACTAGCAGCATCGCTTATTTGGCTTCCACGAGGCGGAGGTGGCCGCCCTCGGCCCTCGTCTGCGTCACCATCATCCTCAAGCTTCTTGCGCTTGCCTTTGCGCGAATCCATGGGCGAGGTACCATAAGCATAAGAAGAATTGTGCGGAATGGGATGCGAATCATCCGGTGAGACGGGTGTGTGGAAATAAATGCGGATGCGGGACGGCGGCGGAGAGCTGAGTGATTGCTCCCCAACGGACGGCTCAATCTTGGTATCAGCTACTGCCGGTACATCTGAAACGGTATGCTCGCCCCTACGTGTGGCGTTAGCCCGTTCGTCGCTGGAGAGATCACTTGGCTGTATCGGTTCTTCCTTGATAATAGCACGTGAAGAATCAATGAGAGAAGTAACCCCCTCTTTGCCTTCTAGATTGACCGCAGAAGGAAGTACGCCCCACGCCCACTCGAGTTCGGGCATCTCTAGCCCCACAATCTTAAAATCTGTGAGTGTGCGCCGGTTCTCGTCCTTCTTACCACTACTTGCGAAACTCCCAGACAATGTATCGCGGTTGCCCAATTGAGTACTCGAACCATCCTGTCGCCCAGCGCGACCCAAAGAATGACCCTGTCCTCTTCCACGGAAGCCGGTATTGCCCATGTTTCCTTGATGGTGTTGTTGATTAAACGACCCACCTCTGCGGTTATGGAAATCTTGTTTGTTGCCAAAACCACCTCGTGAGCCGTGACCCCTCAAAGAGCTTTGCTGACCGCCACGGGTACCGCTGCCGTTCATAAACGAGCCGCCGCCCCGTCCACCACGCTGACCACCCATCCCACCGCGTGTATTACCCATGGACACCCCTCTTCCTCGGCCTGAGTTCATAGAACCACCACGACCGCCTATACCTCCTCGGTTGTTTCCACCAAGAGGAACTTGGTTAGCACCTTGGTTCTGGCTATACATGGTATTTTGGGGAGTTGGCGGAGGTTGAAACTGTGGCTGAGGAGGTGGACCCTGCTGACGTTGCTGTCCATGGTGATGGCTTGCACCAGGACCATCGAACTTTTGTCGTTTGGCGGGAGGAAGATGCTGAGGGGGAGTGTGATGTATTCCATGATTATGCCGGGAATGTTGTGGCTGCTGCGGCTGTTGCGAAAAATATGGCTGAGGGGGAGCTATCGTTTGATGTGCTTGTGGGTACGTCGGCTGCGACATGATAGGCTGAGGGGGTTGGGGTACATACGCCTGAAAACCGACGGAAGCTTGGTAAGGATTATACTGGGGCTGAGGTTGGGGTGGGGGCGGTGGTGGAGCCATCGGTTGTACCGGCTGGTAATGCTGGGGCTGTTGCTGTGGTTGTTGTGGTTGCCTTTGTTGCCAATGTAGGTTCTGACCACCATAACCGTAATTCGCGTACAATGCACTTTGTTCCGGAGGAGGTCTCTGAGGTTGCGGAGTGTTCCATTGTGGGTTGTAAGCGACCGACGCGGCCGCCGTTGACGACTGCTGAGCTTGGGCTGCCGCTGCAGTCCAGTACGCAGAGTAGTCCGGGGGAGGGCCTGCTGGAGGAGGGCCGGGAGGAAGAGGAGGTTGAGGTGGGTTATAAGTTGGTTGTGGAACAAACGGGTTCTTGTTCATGGCGAGGACGGACAACGATCTTGGCGATCGAATATGCCGACAACGTCGTCGTCGACACTCAAGCTTCAAGGATGGCTTGTCGTCGTTTGAAACAGCGAGCTCGAAAACATGTCCGACACTTAGTCATCGATGCGTGAGAGTATTCTACCGATTATGGTACAACTAGTCATAACAACGAATGTCTTACCCCGTCGTCGCGGCGGTGCGACCCGGCGAATGGAGATTGGCCAGCTTTTGACTGCGCTCCCCCTGAGCATCCAGTAAGTCAACACACGGAGTGCACGGGAAAAGACAAGATGCTCACATCGCGGATCTGTTTGGCCCTGGAGAGCTCGTCTGCACGGGCTCTCAGACCATCGACGCTGTGCCTCAGCCTCTGAGCGCGCTGTTTCTGGATCTACAATGGAGCGTCGCATCTCATTTATGGGAGGAAATACGACACATCCTGAGATTCACCTGGACATCACTCTGTGCGGTGTGTAGATCCGTCAACGCCCGGTCGTGCTTGTGCGTGGCTTTCTGTAACGATTTAATCATATCGTGTTCCTTGTCCTCCATCCTTTTCAGATGCTTGTCCGCCTTACTAGCAGCCTTGACGAAAATTGATCGTCAGCTTTAGCACAATCCAATACGGCTCACCTCGGAAGTCTTCGCTTGCGACTTTTCGGTGCGCTTGAGCTCGTCCAAAGCGCGCTGATATTCCCTCTCGTCAGCTTGGGCTTCCTTTGATATGGCCTTTTCCATCTTTTTGATGGCCTTTGGATCAGTAGGGAGCTCAGCACTCATGGTAGAAGAGGGTAGATGACGCTTTGTAGTACGACGCCGTTCTTATGCGCTGCAGTAAAAGGGGCTGGTGGAGCAGTCCGGATTATGAATGCGACCTGCATTTGTCATTGATCAAGCCAAGACATACCCATCACGGCTGGGCGATTGGCGGTCGTAGCGGAGGGTGTGGCAAACGTAGCTCCACTTCAATGCCCACGCGACCACTTGGCAACCTGTTACCCTCCCAGCGTCGTCCTCGTCGCCTCGACTAATGTCCGGTCACGATAGGAAAGTCAACATCAGGCAGGACAGCCAAAGCTCAGACGTCTCTCAAAAGCAGTCTGCGAGGCCGAGTGTCCACTACCCCAAGGAGCTTGCTCATACCCCCCCAGCGCAATATTTCAATGCCCCTCCAAAACTCGACCCTCACGCTTCTTCGTTCGCAGGGACGGATGAAGACGACGATGAAGGAGGTTCTGACTGGAGCGACGACGAGGACCTGGCCGACGAAGAGGCCAAGTTTAGCGAGCAGATGGGGGTGAAGCTCAGAGCTAGACGCTGGTCGATTTGGCGGTTCGTCATTTCTCGTGTGATCGTAAACCTCACTGAAGATACCATGCCTCCAGCCTGTTCACCATCTTGTTTTCCTCCTTGATCGGCTCGACCTTCCTTGCCTGCATCCTGGTTACCCCTGCCCTACTGGTCCACTTTTTTTGGTATAAACCACACCCCACCAGTTACCGACACTACGTGGACCTCAACATCGAAGCATGGCTCTTTTGGGCGGCAGCCAACGTCGTCATATCTTGGGGCCTTGCAATGATCGTAGACATCATACCTGCAGTAACGCGCATTTTGATATCCATCTCATGGGGTCATGTTTCCGAGGAAGTCAAGTCCCACATTGAATTGTATGACTCCGTCAAAGATACCTTTAAGCCATTGTTGTACGCCGCTAGTGCCTGGCTTAGTTGGATCGTTTTGTTCCGAAACATATTCGGGCTGTATAACAGCAGTGCTAACGGAACTAGTTTTGCTCCATACACTGATCGCGTGAGTGTTCCGGCAGGTTTTTTTTCTTTGGCAACAGGAACTGAATGCATCTGCAGGTTGCTCAAGCTATTGAATTTCTGTTTTTTCTAGCACTCGTCATATGCGCTCAACGGATGTTGTCCCATGCTATAGGTATAGGAGAATTTCCCCAACACCTGCGCATTAGGCTGATCCAAATTTGCAGCTTTTGCGTTCCATCGGACTGCCTATAAAGAGCGCCTTGAGGAAGTCAAATGCGGTCTTCATGTCATTGAGAAGCTCCGCGAGTATAAACCTCGGACTCGGCACCACCAGAACCGGTCTAGCGGTGGACGTGGAGCGTTCCACCTTGGTTTTATCCATCCCTTCAGCGAAAAGGATTCAAGTCACAGTCAACGCGGGGACAGTGTTACCCGATGTCACGATGGTGGTAGTGATGCAGATATCGAAGACGATAAAGGCAAAAGGAAGCAGAGACCAGTGGGCCCGAGTACCCAATTTCATGATATTTCTCAAGATTCGTATGAAATGGAGGATTCAAGGACGCCTACGAGCCCTCCAGGTTTCAGTCCGTCTCATGACAAGCAGGACCACACACCATCACGCAAGCGTGCTGTTGACTTCCAACAGGAAGAACATAACCCAGCTGTTCTAGCTGCGCGGATGATCAAATCAGCGGTATTGCATGATGCTCGTAATATCACAGGTGACGACGACGACGTGAACAGGTTGAAGTTCAGTGTCAACTCGGCTTGTGAAGCTAAGGTATTGTGGGATTTTGTTCACGCAAAGGATGACGATTGATCTTACTCAATGTAGCGTCTAGCCCAAGCTATCTACAAGACGTTTCGCGATCGCCACAGGACCTATCTGATACCAACAGATTTCCAGCCCGCATTTGCTACTCCAGGAGAAGCTCAAGAAGCGTTTCGCTTTTTCGATAGAGACAACAACGGTGACATCTCACGATATGAGATCAAGGCTATCATCCTACGCATTTACAAGGAACGACGATTATTGTTGCGAAGTATGCGTGACGTTGGGGTAGCTCTCAAAATGCTCAATCATATATTACTATTGTTTGCCTTCGTCATATTATTTTTCATCTCGTTGAGCGTGTTCGGTCTCAACGTCACTCAGTCGTTGACTAGTGTATACTCGTTAGGGATTGCAGCGAGTTTCGTCTTCAAAAATACAGCCAGCAACATGTTTGACGCCATAGTGTTTCTGTTTGTGTCGCAGTGCGTTCATTCTTCTAACTTGTGACTACTCTGACTGACATTTCTCGAGTCCATTCGATACGGGTGATCGGTGTTTCATTGACGGTGAGGTTATAGCAGTAAAATTCAATGATATCGGGCTAATATCCTATAGCCAATAACTTGATCGTGAAGAAGATGGGATTGTTTGCAGTATGCTATCCCCTGTTGCTCTTCCTTTGTGTACTCATACCACCATCCAGACATTGTTCGTTCGAGCAGACGGGACCGAAACATATTACTTCAACAGCCAACTCTTCACAAAGTTTATGCGAGTCTCTGCCTATATATTCGGTGCATTTCTGATCAAAGAGTTTACAGAACGAATGTTCGCCGGAGTGACGCACGTAACTGTTGTGCCCGTCACGATAATCCGCTGACTGTTACATATAGAAAATGGTTGAGCAACTCACGATGCAAGTCGCTTGGCGTACTCCGTTGGGAAGGTTGGATGCGCTCGAAACCCACTTAAACGAATGGCTTGCAACAGAAGAGAATCGATGGTTCCAGCCGACAACATCGATTACCTTGCAACATATTTCATTTCAGCGTCATCTCGAGGTCACCATCACCATCCCTCACAATTCGTACGTATATCGTATAGGAGTGCCAGTTCTATCTGAAAAAAAAAAATTCTAGAACGTGGCAGTAAGTGTTGGGATCTGATTCCCCCTCTCTCACAAGGATTTCATACCCATCATGATGCAGAGACTGGGGGTTGACGAATGCACGAAGAACTGCTTTCTATGCGGCTGTTCAATATCACTGCCGACAACTCGGTATCACCGCATACGAGTCTCCCATGCCACTTGCCTTGCTTGACCCGGATGCTCAACAATATACACCTCCTGCACCTGAAATAGGAGGGCACTCCCGAGATCATTTGAACGGGATAGAAGAGTCTACAAAAGGTTTCTTGGGGTTCACACCACAGGATCAACGAAACTCGCATTTACTGCGGGCAAGAAAGAGCAAGAGTCGGAAGGCAGCTTTGCGGGGAGTTGGCGCAAACGGCGGCTACGACAATTAACACCTCGGATATGGTCCAGATACCTCGTGGAGAGGGCGTGTTTCTTTGGTGCGATAAGAGGGTGACAAGCGTATTACACGTTGTGTACTTGAGGCTCGGTTTGCCTCAGGAGGGTCAGCCGGCGCGTGTAGTGATTACGGAATGTACATGATTTATGCCACCAGTATAAATACCGGCTGGCCGAGTCTTGTGTGTGGTTGGTTCAGTTTCGGTTGCGGGCGACGTCCAAGTCAATGAGTGTTGCAGATCTTCACGACCTCGAACTCGTCTGGTAAGACTTATAGTGTGTTCACACTGTATGCCTATCATCTGATTACTCCCGCTCAGGCCATCCGTAGGCCCAACAGATGTGATCGTGACTGGGACATTCGACCAGGTCAGTCTGACCATCTCACTTTTCTTCATTCTGTTTACCTCTGGGTCTGGGTCTGTAGTGGTCGACTTCCATTCATTTGGTCAAAGGCGACACTGGGTTTTCCGGCACAGTGAAAGTCCCATGGGGCCAAAAGATCGCGTACAAGTTTATCGTCGACGGCCGCTGGCGCTGTCGGGACGATCGGCCCCAGGAGGATGACGGGCACGGAAACA
This sequence comes from Brasilioporus rufonigricans, assembly GCA_038089195.1. Taxonomy (NCBI): domain Eukaryota; kingdom Fungi; phylum Basidiomycota; class Agaricomycetes; order Boletales; family Boletaceae; genus Brasilioporus; species Brasilioporus rufonigricans. The sequence continues at coordinate 77,720 of JBBPKJ010000011.1, read as the reverse complement.
TCAACAACGTCCTTCGAACGCCCGAAAAGCCACTCCCTCCGGCACGTCTATCCATCCCTTTCGAGAACGAAGGATACGGGGACCTCGAGGCTATGGTGACGGCCGTGGAATTTCTTCCCTCGGCCGAACCCACCACGATCAGGGGGTCGTTCCTACTTCCAGTCCCGCAGATTACCGTGGAGGGTCTTGGCAACGCAACTTCTGCTGCCAGCTCTCCTGTAAGCGAGTCCAAATTGGTATGAAGCCTTTCCTTCCGTTTCTTCTATCGTGGTCGAATATTAAACTTATTTCCACGCACAGAACACGGCAGCAGCGACAGAGGGACACGTTTCTCTTACTTCGGAGACGCCTGCAAAGGCACCTTCATGTGACGTCTCCACGCTTCCCACCAACGACAATGGCCCTGTGTCGCTTCCATTGGTGGATGGAAGTGGTGAGGTAGTTGACTCGCGAGGCAGGTCGATCTATGTGTCGAGTCATGTCACAGCAGGAGAGCCCGTGACCTCACCTTTGGTACCTGAAACTGCGAATGTAGCATTGGAGGCTGCACTGGTACCTCAACTTTCCCCGCAGACCACTCTAGATACCCCTGCGCTCACTGATCGCGCCGACGTTGCCTCCGCCTCGACACCCGCTGCGGTCTCAGAACCCACCACCAAAAAAACACAAGCGGACCTCGTTGAAACTGCTGCCCAAGGCAGCTGCCGGCAGGTTGCGTCTCCTACCGTTGTCGGTGAAGCCTCTACACCCTCTACTCCCGCTTCGAGCACCGTGACTCAGAAGAAGCGGCGGTCGTTGTTCGCGAGGATTAAACATGTATTTGATAAGGACAACGATAAACGAAGGAAGAAGGAAAAGAACAAGCACTAAGCCCGCTTCTTCCTTTGAATGCTGTAGTGGCTATTTCCCTCCCATCAACTCCCCAGCCAGCGGATACCTCTTACGCCCGGATAACGAACTGCTATGCTCTCCCTTACGTCGAATAATGCACACCATCGCATCGCTATCGTCCTAGACTTAACATTACCATACTTGCAAGTTATTCGCGATCTTGGCACTCCACGTAGACTGTACATATTATGTGGCACATGATTTTGCAGATAGATTGGTTCAGAGCCTTATTGACGGATTTCCAGAGTGATGCCTGTCATGGTTGAGTTTATCCGAGCGAGAGAGGTTTATAGGTGTCCTACCAGCGGCAATCGTTTCACCACCTCGTCTTAGCAGAAAACGTCCCATGTCCTTGTTCACCGCAAACGGTTCGATGGGAATGGGTCTTGGGACGGTACCAGTTCCGGAAAGGCTATCGCCTCGTAAAGTGATCTCGATTTCAGCCGATACTCCCTTGGTCAAGACACTACGGTCGTCCTCAGCACTAGGGCACAGAGATGTCTAAAGAAAGACCAACCGCGGGTTCTTCTTGGTTACGGAACCGGTGGCTCGATCAAGACTTGCAACCAGCTTGGAGATCGTCGCAGGGACGTCCCGGGAGTGATGAAACAGTTCGACCTGACGAGTCGTGCATCGTCAACAATCTTCGTGGTGTCATGTCGGAGTGTACATACCGAAGCACCACTGGTGATTGGAAGCTGGGTATCGAAAACAATGATCCGCGCGCTGAAACAAGTGGTAAGGGGAACGGGGTCGTTCAACGGACAAAGGATGCTGCCAATGTTGATGTGGATAGGATCGATGGCCGTCAGGTAGAGCGTTGCATTGGATCCCACAGCGGCCCAACATACGTTCCTTTCATCGAGATTGATGGCTAGCACAGCATGAGAAAATATCCAAGACATGTGTCTAATCCTCACATTTGACGATGGCCGTCTCGTCTCCGGGGAGAACCCGTAGCCGTTCCCCGACCTGAACGATGCCGCCACATATTCGGCCAGTGACACCTATTCCAGAACTTTGTCCTTTGAAGACATTCGAAATTGGCAATCTCAAAGGCGATTCGATGTCTCGCACAGGGGGTTCTAATTTATCTAAGGGACAGTCAGTAGAAAATGCAACGACCGTGGGTCAAGGGTACCTAGAAGGTCCACCAGAGTTGGTCCTTGATACCATTGGGATAGTACAATCGCTTCGGGGGCTTTCCGCTCCACGAGGTTGACACCAAGGATCGCACCTACAGGTACAAAATTCGTTTTCGAAGACTGGAAGCCCGACTGACCAAAGAACGTCTTCAGATGATCGCACACTTCCTCGTATCTCGCTTGTTCCCAATTCACCTAGAGCCGTACTTGTTAGTGTCGTTCAATGTTTCATTTCCGCGAAAACCGACTTGATCCAGCTTGTTCACTGCGACAACTACTTGCGATATGCCAAGACTTCGGATGAGGAGCAGATGCTCGCGAGTCTGTCCACCGCGTTCGAAACCTGCTTCAAATTCCCCCGTCGTAGCATCAACTACAAGGAGTGCGCAATCGGCTTGAGATGCTCCTGATATCATGTTTGGAATGAAATCCCTATGTCCAGGAGCGTCCAAGATCGTTATCTGCCGATGAGCCGTCGAAAGGGACTGTATCGCGATGTCCATGGTAATTCCCCTATAGCAGATGTTTAACCAACGAGCACGGACGATCAATGACGACAGACCGTTCTCTCTCTTCTTTCGTCCCATCAAGCTCCCAAGCCCAGCTAAAGCTACTCTTACCGGCTCTGCTGCTCTCCCTCTCGTTTGCATGGCGTGACTTTTCATTGACAAGCCCGAGTTCATATAACAGCCGGCCCATCAGTGTCGACTTGCCGGCATCGACGTGCCCTTGAAGAATACTAAGATGCACAAGCGTCAGATCACGTCCCCTGACTTACCGATCACTACCAAGCTAACACCCTTCTTTACATCTTGACCGGACGCCTGAAGCTCTCTTTTGGCTTCTTCCAACAACTTTTCCCTCTCCATCGCTACCTTGGGGAGGCGCTCATCCGCCCTTGGAGACTCCTCTTCTCGAGGCTGTAAACCCACCGCTGAAAGATCAAGCAACATCTGATTCAAGCCCCCGCTGTTCGTCCTGGCAGGGGTAGTCGCTCCTGACTTCCTTGTCGACTGGGAGTTGGAACTTGCCCTCTTCGGAGTTTGAGTAGGCGTTCCAATAGGTGACATCGCCCGGGAAGTTGGAGTGTTGTAACCGGAAGTAGATGGTGTTTGCGACGCTTTCTTCTGAGCAGCTGCTTTCTGTGCCTTGTCGCGCTCCTTTGCGGCTGGAGAGAGGAACATAGGAAATAGGATCAGCACAAAACATTCCATTAAAGAACAACAACAGCAGTATAGGTATACATCTACCGATATCAGCCCACAAAACCAGAATGGAATAGAAAGCAATAAACTTTAAGGGGTACACGGATTCAAGTGAACCCCTGTTAATTAGTGCATCACCGTTGCCGCTGCGCCAAGGCAGTTCCACGACGAGCATTGAAAACGATGTCGTCAGGACTCGGAACGTCAAACGCGAAGGAAGTGGACCGGACGCTCAAATCTGGGGAAGTGGGAGGCTTTACCCGGCTCCGCTTTTGTTCCTCTAGTTCGTAGTTGAGCGTCGATTTGCTTCGAGAGAGAGATGCCTGGTACGTATTAACAATGTCCGGTTCTTCTCTCCCGTACTTGGGCGATTTACTGTCCTTGTCCTTGTCTTCGAGGGACGTTAGAGGGTCACTGAGAAGTAAGGAAGCGAAGGCCGAGGGTAACGCACGGGAGCGGGCAGGACTTGGCAGGAAAAGTGGGGGTGGTGACGGGAGTGAGCTTTCATCGTCGATGGTACTTGAATGGGATGATGATTTGGCTTGTGCTCTCTTCACCTTTAATGCCAGCTTCGATGTCCGGGTTTCCCCGTCAGGCATCTGAACTAATGGGACTGGGTCAAACTTCTGTGCTGTCGAGAGGCTCTGAAGAGACTGGTATGATGTCGTTATGGCAGTCGTTGCCGTAGGTCCATTCGCGATAGGAGTGAGATACTCTGTATGAGGTTTTGGAAGTTCATTTGGAGGGGGCACAGGAATACGCGGAACAAGAGCATGAGAATTAGCTTTGGCCTGAGCCAGCTTTGCCAGCTTAGACTGAGGACGTGCTTTCGCATCCGGTTCACTGCATGCCACGAGCAGTTCAGTAGGGACAGTTGAGCGAGATGAGACGCTATGCCTCTCCGGTTTGACTGTGGAGACGGATGTGTCGGACGCGTTATCTGCCTGCTTCCCAATCGTTGCTTGCCGATCGTGAGCCTCTAGATCCATGGCAGTCTGTATTGCCTTGCGCACATGGGAAGACATGGATGAGGGTGTGGTAGATGGTGTTTTGATGGAAGGCGACGACTTAACTGAAGCCGTGGATGTTGGCTTCTCGGGGGTGCGAGGCGCCTTCACCAATGATAAGGACTGTTCAGAGACCTCTGATGGAGGTGGCTTAACGGTTGTAGCACGCGAAGTCAGTGAAAGCCGGGATTCAGTAGATGGACGCAGAGCTGGATACGTGAGCACAGAGGTTGTCTCAAGATCAGATGATCTTGCAGCGGATATCGTGCTGGCACGTGAGCTTGCCAGCTCAGCAAGTTTGGAGCGTTTTGCAAGCTGAGTACGTCGTGGTAAGTCCTTTTCGGGTACTGGAGGGGGCTTTTTGCTGGACTTGGATGTGAAGTCTGGGATTTCTGGGATGTTATCCGTTGTTGGCATCAAAATACTAGGTGCGTGCGGAGGAGACCTTGGTGGCTCGGATTGAACCTCTGACTCCGACGGCGTGTGAAGAGATGGTGCGGAGTCATAACTCGTAAGCCGTTGCATGGCTGAAGGAGATGGGGAAGGAGGTATCCTATTTGGATCAACGGGATGGTATGGATAACCGTCAATTCGATGAGAGTCTGAAGTGTGCTCTGTGAACAGAGATGAGTTGAGCTACAGTGAAATGCTTGCGATGAGACTTGCCAATGACTTTGCCATAGGACGAAATCGTCTCACTTGAGGACAGTGCGCGGGGGTTATTCATTGCCACCAGCTGCTGTCGAGAAGGCCAGTGGCTGGATGGTTCGGTACGTTCGGTGAGTTCCGTTATCGTACTAAGGCGAGAATGACGATCGGGTGACATCAAGTCCAGCGGTATATCAGTCGGATCGACTTCCTGGTCATGACCGAGATATTGAGGAGCTGGATGGTAATCTGGTTGATATTGGCCTTGTTGCGCTAGGACGATCAAGGGAACGCGCGGACGCTCCAAGTCTTCCGGACGACTAGTGTGACCTCGTGGCGCTAGAAAATAGGACAGTGAGAAAGTAAATATTGTTCCATAACGCAGAGAAGTACGAGAGAACATAGGGATGACAGCGATATGCACCTTGCTGTGGTTCATCTCCTTTGCGGCGGAAGCGGGACCACCAATAGGATTTAGAACGGGTGGGAGTAACATCATGAAGAAAAAGTAGCAAAAGCCAACTACGCTAACAAGGTAAGAAGATACGATGGCCTACCTTTGCGCTCTCTCGCGGCAGCTCTGCGCTCCTGTTCCTCTTAGAAGGGTGAGAGAGGGACCGGGCTAGGTGACAGGAAGGCGACGAACCATATAGCCAGGCGATGGATTGTTCGACGTCGAAGTAGAATTGCCAGAGCGTGTCCTCGATGATGGCATCATCGAGACCAGAGGTAGCTTCATCACCGATTACGGTTCTGATGTGTTCGATTCCAGACTCCATTTGAGCTGTGTATGGACTGGATGAGCCTGGAACAGGGATGACGTGAGGATAAGACGGACCATGTTGCTCTTCGGTCATCTCATCGGCGTCATCGTCGAATGCAGCATCGTCCAGCTCGGCTGACGGTGTGACGGTAAGAGAGTGAGAGAGAGGGCGAGAGAGCGATGGGGCTGACCATGAACGTCAATGTTTCGTACGAGCCTGTGTCGCGACATGGTGTATATGTACTAGGACTAGTATGAGATCGTCGTTGATAGTAAGTGACCCACCAAATACATTCAAACATACGAAGCAAAGAAAAAAGGTCATCTCCAAATACTCCTTCACGCGTAACTTATTTATGATGTTGTGGACAACCACAAGGCTCGCATTTTCACGCGTACAACAGCGCGTAAGTTTTCGTTGTCGAGTATGAGTTCGTTTCATTTAAATCTGCGTAGACGTTCTCTTCTACCCCGGCCCGGTCGTATGACCTTGCAAAGCTCGTCCTCATCGGTCGTCTAGGCAAGGAACCAGAACTCCGTACGACTAGGAACGACAAGGAATACGTCTCGTCGGTCTTCCTTTCTGTTCCTTTTTAGTCTCTTATCCTCCCCTTAGGTACTCGGTTGCAACATCAAATTTCCCTCCTCCACCGTCGAACCTCGATGGCAGTACGTTTTTATCCTGTATTCGCTCGTGCTCTCACCTTGGGTACACTATCAGCTCGCGTGGAAAACGGTGTCACCTGGCATCACATTGTCTCCTTCAACCCTACTCAGAATAGCTATCTCAAAACGCTAAGCAAGGGGTCCAGAGTTTACGTCGAGGCCAACTATGAGCTGCGTGATCCCGACCCAAATGCAGATCCATCTTCTCCCTCTGGTCAACGCCAGATATTTCTTAGACATGGTGTGTCACGTCCTTCCGTCCTTCCCTCCGTTGGGTAACCCTCACTATTTTGCAGAGGCTATCCGGGTACTAAGTACACCGTTCCAACAAGACGCAGAGACACCATCGGATCAAGTGTGACTACTTTGTTCCCTGGTTCATTCCTGCGTATCGACTAGTTAATGTCATTTCCTTACTCTGTAATTCTCCGCAACCTCGTCTACCGTACATGGATCATGCATCGTGATCATCATCAAATGGCGTGTGTGGCCGCAGGTGCTCCGATGCCAATTCTCCACCCCAAGCCTTCTCCTGGTGAACGTACCGAACTTCAGACTGGCTGTATGAGCTTACCGCGATGCTGTCCCTATGTTCCTGATTGGCCAGCGTCGGGACAGGCGCTTCGGTCTGCAGAACTGATGACGCAATGGAAAGCCTTGTGCCAGATTGACCTTGCTTTTTGAGTAAGTAATCCCGAATGGTCGTCGACATGAGCTAGTAGGTTCCTCAGTATGAATGAATTATGCCGTGACAGCGGAGGACGCACTCTATGGTCCTCCTGGCTTGAACCCGAGTAACAGGCAGCCACGGCGATAGGACAACACGGCGCATTCTATCGATTCGGATTGAGTCACCACTAAAGCGTCATGACTTGTTATACTTACATCCAGCCATATTGGAAACGCTGAATGACAATGTGAATGAGATCCGGATGCCCCACTGGAGCAGACTATGACTGACCTCCCCCGCGGACTGCAAACTCGCCCTCGACCCCCATCTGCTTTGCGGTCTTGCCCATCGCGCTCATGCCTTTCTCAACGTAATAGCTCGAGTGGCTCGTGCGTTTGACGACCGAGATCATGCTTTCTAAACATGCCCAGCTATCTAGGCAGACATCACCCTCCCCGGAAGGATGGCCCAGGTCTCCTGCAGTGCATGCAAAGAGAGTATGGCCAGCGATGGTCTGTATTGAGATGACCATGCCCTTGCCTTTAACATGCCGAGAGCTCCCGCGGAAGCGCTTGCGGAGGGAGAGACCAAGAGTGACCGCCTCGGTCGCTGAAAAGGATGAAAAACGGTAGGTGCTCTCTTCCTTGAGTGTTTGATTAGCAATATCGGCGTCAGAGGGTATCATGGCGTGTATTGAGGAGAACATTGGGCGCAAGGTTGCGGAGTAAGGTAGGCAAACACTCGACCTTGGAAAGCCGTTCAGGTCACAACCCGAGAGGGTTCTACGACGGACTTGGATAACCTTTAAAGTGACTATACACGCCACGAGGCGAACCGTAGTATTTGACACCACCGACACGAGGTCCAACTTCTCGTCCAATTGACATTGTCTCTGGGTCCAGTGATTGCCAGTCGTGACCCTTTGGAAAAAGGACACAACACGCTTCTCAACAAACCCTTGCCTCCCCTCCTGCACTAGCAGTCGTACTAGATGGACCATCGGCCCAACTAAGTTGAAGTAGTTACCCGCGATATACAAAGAGTCACGTGACGAAACTCAAGGTATCACGTGTTCTTTACGGAGTGAGACTCCCCCTCGTCCGGATTGGTTGTTCATGGAGTTCCTTCATAATATAGGCGGTGACCCTCTCAAACCTTCCCTCTTTGAGCTCATCGCCCAAGAGCAGCTCAGAGACCTCCTCCAGCCATCACTTAAGTATGTCTTGGCAGTAAGTACCACTCCGACGTCACACACTTCCATCTCAAACCGCTGTTCAGGTCTTTGCACAACAATATCCGCGATATCTCATCAGAATCGTGAATCGTCATGAAGAATTCTATGCTATCATCATGTTTTTTGTTGAGCGACACTATCTCCGCCAGCATAGTAAGTCTTTTCACCTCTGGTCAGGGATAGTCCTCAACGGTGCTAGACGCGTCCTTTGCGGAGAACTTTTATGGCTTGAAGAGACGCAGGCATCCTTGGATACCTACACCTAGAGCTGCTGCTGCTGTTCGTGGAGCACCCGTCGAAGAAAGGCTCAGGGGCAGAGAAATATGGCAATCACTGTTCTTCTTGGTTTGTACGCTGATTTTATGGGATGTTATATTTATTGATTCCGCGCAGGTTGCCGTCCCATATCTCAGAGCCAAAACACATGACTACTATGAGCAACTGGGAGGAGGCGTTTCGTCAGACGTATTGGAGGATGCTGGCGATGGTCGTCACATACAAGCTCTGACGGATGACGTATGCCATTTCTGCGCCGAAAATGACGATGCTCATGGACACTAGTCTCTAGCAGGGCGCTGGCGTCGAGCGTACAAAAAGATATTCCCATGGATGAATACAGGGTTCGAGTTGTGGTTGGTCGGTTGTAATGTGGCGTATCTGTTTGAGCGTACCCCCTTCTACCGTCCGTGGTTAGCATGGATAGGTGTCGATTTACGCCGCTTGAATGCAGACGACTTTGTGAGTGTGGCACCCGCGGCATATCCCATTCTTGTATCGGCGCTAAATTTACTACTGGTAGCTTGCGACTAGTGATGTGCAGGGCCCTAGTCCTGACGCTAGACGGGGGATTATACGACAAGTCTACCAAGTTCTCGTGAATGCTCCACGATTGGTCCTTGACTCTTTGAGGTTGCTGTTGCCGACAGCCATCTTCTTCATCAAGTTCTTAGAGTGGTGGTATTCTCCAGGGTCCCCAGCACGTTGCTTGTCGATGTCCCCCCTCGGTCCAGCGGTTGCACCTCCTCGGATACTCCCACCACACCCTAGCGGAATACCCGTGGATGGCATGATGTTTGGGCATTGTCCGTTGTGTCAGAACAACATTAGCAACGCGACTGCTCTGCCATCTGGTTACGTCTTTTGTTATCGTTGTGCATATGACCATGTTGAGCAACATGGCAAATGCCCGGTGACGTTATTACCTGTGAAGGTTTGGCAGATGAGGAAAGTGCTGGTTTGAGCATTGGTTACAGATTCCGCTGACCGTCGCAGTGTCTAATTTGATATGACACAGGGACAACATGTCGATGTCCACGTGATAAATAGATTGTGTTTGACATTATCGAGTGGGGGTGCATAGTGGTAGTGATAGTTCGAACGTTCTGGCGTGCTTGGACCAGCCTCGAGGTGATCTGCGAAGACCATAGTCGACGCACGTGCATGATCCCAGCAGGGACAACGACTCCGCGACAACACCTACCATTCGTTGCTTCTGTCTCTAGTGTCATTTCATTTTTTATTCCATATTTTTTTCGGAAATAACCAGCATGGTCTAAACGACACACCCTGACTTCGTTCCTGTGTCGATCTATCGCGTCCGTGTGATATGAAGGTCAGCCCTCCCTCCAGGTCGTAAACGACGGCGACGCTCAAGCTTGTCCCATTTTTTGTCAGTTTGGAAAGCAGATCCAGTCAGAACAGGTGCCAGGATGGTCTGCGTATTATCTCGACTACAAGTTCCTCAAGAAGATCATCTCTTCATTGGCAGCCAATCGACCTGCCTCGGAGGCTGCTGCTTTGGCACTAGGCGTCCGGCCTGCGGATCTCCTAAACCCGACAGGAAGCTCAGCGATCGCAATATCTTCCACAGCCGACATCCCGCCCGATATCTCTCCAGATGATCCGAACCAGTTACCCATACTCTCTTCGCTCGGGCAGGACAACGACCGAGGGCCCGACTTCCAGGCTCACAAGACCGCCTTTTTCTTCAAGCTGGAGCGGGAGCTTGAAAAGGCACGTGAATTCATTTTCGATCACTCCTCGCCGTGAAACTGATGGTCCGGATGTCTCTAGATCAACACCTTCTACCTACAAAAGGAAGCAGAACTCAAGTTGCGTCTTGAAACCCTACTATCCAAGCGTCGCGCTGCAGCCCTGAGAGGTCTTTCGGATGCCGCTGATGGTTCAGCGATGAATCACGTCGAGTGGATCGCTGTTGAAGAGGGATTCCGTCTACTCGAAAGGGATCTAGGCAAATTGCAGGTAATCTCCGTAACTCTGTGTAGTGGATAACCGCCCACATCATGCGTGCAGCAATTCGTGGAGATCAATGTCACGGGTTTCCGAAAAATCCTGAAAAAGTGGGACAAACGGTCACGCTCTACAACCAAGGAGCTTTATCTCGCCCGCCAGGTCGAGGTTCGGCCCGTGTTTAATAGACAGGTAATCTGTATTCCTTAGTTGCTTCTCGTCTCTTACACATAAAAAGCTCATTGCAGATTTCTCGGACATTGTGGCGGCGAGCCTCTTAGACCTTACCGATCTCTCCACTGGCCTTAAATTCGAAGGTGCTGCTGCTCAAAATGTTCTTGATCTTCAGCTCAGCATCGAGCGGAACACGTACTCTGGCCCATTTCGTGAGTTCGAGTTCGATCTGCGAAAGGCTGTAGAGAACTCCGATAAGGCGACTATCAAAGATCTAGTCCGACACTCTGACATTCTTGGCCTTCAGAACGGAGGGAAAGCCCATGTCACTCGAGTGCTCTGGAAAGTCATCGTCGACGCACCCTCAGAGCTTGGAGACCTCATTCTGAGCAGCATCGAGGTACCCTTTGATTTCGGTTTCATCGATGATATCAATGGGCGGACATGTCTTCACGAGGCTGCGGCAGCTGGTTCTTTGCGTCTTGTGAACTTGTGTCTCGAGCAAGGGTCGCAAAGAGAAAAGTTGGACGTCTGTGGCCGGTCACCTCTGCATTATGCGGCTATGCATGGCCACGCGGCTGTTTGCAGGCGACTTTTGGAAGCTGGCGTTCCGCCACACGTACGCGACGTGGACAATTGCACCCCTGTCGTGTATGCAACCCTCCGAGGGTGCGCTGAATGCGTGCAAAGTTTGATATGCGACCAGTGCCTACAACCGCCATCCCCTGACTCCAGTCTGGTGCCGCTATCCCTGGCGAGTCAACATGGGTATACGAACACCGTCTCACTATTGCTAAAGGCAGGGGCAAAATGTATTCCTAACACAAACGGAGAGTTTCCTATTCACCTCGCCGCTCGCGAAGGCCACGCGGATGTCTGCAAGCTGCTCCTAGACCAAGACGGATTGGATCTTCCGGATAAATATCATGAATGGACACCACTCTTTCATGCTGCACGTAATGGCCGTACTTCATGTCTACAAATTCTTCTTCGAGCTGGGGCCCATGTTGATCGAATTGACGAGTTCCACCATCAAGCGATACACTACGCGGCATGGTATGGTCATCGCGCGTGCGTCGACTTACTTCTCAGAGCCATGCCCGAGGAACCCCGTGCTATCTTTTCCAATCGGATCCCTACACTTCCACGGACTGTAAGCGACATACGAATCGATGACTCCGATTGCATTCCATCGCTATCTTTACCTCCACCCATAATGCCGCACCGCGTCTATGGCCATAACTACCTCGACAAAAACTATTTGGTGGTAATCACCATAGGGTTCCCCCCTGCTCCTGATCAAAGACGGTCCGGAAAGGCCATCAAATTTCATCCTCGTTTGTCGGATTCGATTTTAGCACAGAACGTATCGCTACCCTCACCGAACCGTCTAAAAATGGTCATCACCGCGGGTCCTGGAGTTAACGCCCCTCCCTACACTATTGCGCTTCCGCAGGAAGCCAGTTATGATACATTTATGTTCCAGGCATCTAGCCTGAAGGATCTCTCGTTGGAGTTTTCAGTCTACCCCAACTTTGGTACCAAGACAATCGGACGTGCTGTGGCTCATCCCTCCTTGTTCCAATCTCCTGACGGTAGTTTCACCACATTATCCATCTTGGACCATCGTCTGCATAGCATCGGCGAGGTATACACCTAATAGCTTCTCTACCGCACAAAGACTGACGTTCACATCTAGGTCAGCTTCTCTACCCACGCCATTACTCCATTCCAGGGCATCACTCTGGAAGTCGGAGGAGCCGTCGAAACTTATTGGAAGTCCTTGACCCTACCTCAGGGTAACCCCCTACACCCTGGCCCACAAACGGTACCTCCATGGCGGCAATCCCCTAGATCGGTGGATTCTACGCACACATCCCCATCGATCCAGTCAACGCCCGCCTCTCCCTCGCACACGGTCACACTATCTTCACTATCTGGGAATTACGTTAATGCTGTCGTCCAAGTCACACGAGATCTTCAGCCGGTACTATACAGCGAGCGGTTGCTACCGGAATCGTCTTATGATCTGGGTGTCGCCGATGTGACCCTTGTTCAATTCGATGCTTTGGCCAATCGACTTGATAGGGGAGAGCAACTCATACACAAAATGACTTCCATTCAGGACTGGTACAGAATTTTACCGCGAGTCATGTTGCCGCTATCACGCTTCATACAGGTACGATAATCTATATATATACAGAGTGAGGTACTCCTATGTTATGGAATCTCACAGCTTTTACCCGTTCAATTTGGCTTGACACTGGAATTAGCGCTTTTCCCAAGTCAATCCATCAGTCGCCCCCTCGACCTTAATTTGAGCGTCAATGCTGTCTTTCGCACGATCAGGCAAACGTCGTCGTCTCTCGGTGGGGCCTTTGCACGTCGACGTATCGCCTTCACTTCTTTTTCTCACCGGGTTTGTGCGGCACTGAACTGGAAGCAACCAAATTGTAATTCCTCCTATTCCATTACTGCGGATCATCACCATCTCACGTCTTGCTTCGCCTAGATCCGGTCTTCTTCTCATCAAGATGTGGTCAGACCAGCAAGGATCACGGCTCAACTCCGCCCAACCCTGACCTTCGTGATGCCGGCGACGATCAGTACTCCTCGAGTGTGGCGGAGGGTGTGGAATTCGCCAAAACGAACAACCTTTTGGGCGTCTTCCTTGACTCCGAGCTATTGGTAACATGCCGTGCCCCCTATGTCATCCCGTCAGACTCACCAACTTTATGTACGTTAGCTCCAGGTTCCCTCGCTCATCCAAGCCATACGCGATGCTGGCTTGTTGGTGGGCGTCCACGGTGGTCCGTCATCGATTGACATCATGTCTCGGTCGGCAGTGAGTGCGCGTGTCGACGCATATGTTCACGGCGCCATGGTAGTGTATATGGACCACTCCGGAAATGACTAGGTCTACGTTTACGTCCCATCGTATTTCTCTATATATGATCTAGGATACGGTGGCTGAGTGTGAGGCCGCACTAATAATACATCCGTGGTTTTTTGATACATTGCTTTGATATGAATGAGAGAATTGCAATGAACTTGCAACGACGTTTTTCTAAAAAGGATTGAGGGGAGCTTGGTCCACCTCAAATGGACGCCTTGTAAAGCGCGGCATACGAGCCACCTTTCTTGAGCAACTCTTCGTGGGTGCCAAACTCGGTTATCGTCTACATATCAGCGACGCGGGCATTAATTCTTAGAAGACGGAAGGTATTGGACATTATGAACGTACCCCTCCCTCCATCATCGCGATCTTATCGGCACGACGTGCGGTAGAAAGTCGGTGGGTAACGAAGATGACAGTTTTTGTCTTGTCGCCAGATGGCGACCCTGAGATGCGATGTATGGTATCAAAAATTTTATTTTGAGCGTGCGCGTCCAATGATGATGTCTGCCAAGCCTTAGTGAGTGAGGATGTACGTACAGCAGGGCCGTATCACTTACGGGTTCATCGAATAGCAAAAGGTCAACCTCTGGTCGATCAGCTCGCATAAAGGCGCGAGATATGGCTATTCTTTGCCACTGCCGTAAGATCGAGTCAACAAGACAGACACTTATTGTGATGAAGTAAGCACGGCACAACATACCTCGCCACCTGATAGACCATGTTGTTGTCGTGAGGACATCCCGCAGCTCGGAGTGCCTGTGTATGCAAGAGACGTAGCTTCAAATCCTGAGCCATCCAACTTTGTCTTCAAACCGTTGGGAAGGATATCCACAAAGGTATCCGCCCCACTAAGGTGGATCGCACGGGAGACAGCCGCGTGTGACTGCAACTTCTGAACATAGCCCACCCCCACATTCTCTCGCACTGTGGAGCTAAACTTTGAAAAGTCTTGAAAAACCGCTGTAACATGACGGTGGTACTCAGTGGGCGACAACCGTCGTATGTCAACACCGTTGATAAGGAGATCCCCGTGATCGAAATCTAAAATTCGTAACAGGACTTTCGCAAGTGTGGACTTTCCTATTTCAGCGCCGACGGGTCAAATTCAGCAATGTGTCAGCATTTTCTGTCCGGAACTTGCCTGATCCGTTGTACCCAACAATCGCAAGGCATTCTCCGGGCTCCAGGCTGAAGGTGACGTCTTTGAGCGAAGCGTCCTTACTTCCCGGGTAAGTGTATGACAGGTGCCTGTGACGGGATATGAGCATGTTCCGACATACAAATGCCTGATAAAGATTAGGGACCTTGCTTCGATTTTCATCCCGCAGGGCAGGCTCGGATAGCTTATGACGTCCTCTATCGGTTCTAGCTCAGGATGGATATTCATGGCTGCACAGAAGGCTCCCATCAAGAAAATGCCCTGAAAAGCCATACGTGTTGTCGTTAAGATGTTCCCAAACGTGAAGACTACAGCTTGGATTGAGCTCCGATATAGAGCCAAGGATCCGAGTGATGCGGAGGATGATTGAAACATGAGAAGAAGAGGGAGCTGCCAAAAGAGGATAAGGACAATACGTCAACCCACCATGGAGACTTACATTCTGGAGGGCGAATAGAAGATCGGAAATATTAATCTGGTTTAGTAGTTGAGATAACGTCAACTGGTTTGAAGGCGAGGTCTGTTCGTCGTACAACATGGCCTTCCTGGCGTTCGCCCAAGATTGAAGAATCCATGGACTAAGGCCAAACAGGAGCACTTCTGAACGATGGGACTCGCTGTACGCAAGATTGCGTAATTTTTCTTGACGCTCTGCGGTCCGAGCCTCGTCGGGAGTGTAAACGATCTCTGGGGATGCCTGAGCACCAACAAAACGGTTCAAAAGTAGAGGGAATAAGGCGGATAGAAGAGATAGAAGTAACACTCCCAAGTTAGCAGAACCACCCGTCAGGGACAGAAGCACCAGGAGGTGGGAGATTAATTCAGACATTAAGGCGAATATTTGTATGAAATCGAAGGGCGAGAGCAGTCCAAAACCACCCATGCCGTTGAAGGAACGAACGAAGAGATCGGACTCTTGAAGACAGTCTCGCACGACGGGATCCGAGAGCGTCGGAATATCGAGACGCAGACGCTGTGCAATTTGTTGGTATTCGACAAAAAATCGAGCCGAATCGTGGACTATGGTCTCATTTGAGGTGCTTTCAACGCTATTAACAGTCAGCGGACATGAAAATGGACCGGGACGTACGCAAATGAATCGATGGCTGTTTCAGCGGCCCGTCTAAATATCTCGGCGACTAGCAATCTCAAGAGTCGGGACCACGAGAAACATCCAGATGATATCAATGTCTGGAGCTGCGATGATGTAAATGCATCAATATCCCGCTTCAATTCCCGGTTGACTTACCTCGTCAACGATCATCGCTTGAGAATAGCCCCTGAATGCGGGAAAGAAGCCGCGGACAATGTGGAGAATCATCATGAGAGTTGTCCGAACGGGATGCAAGGCCCATAACGTAGACAGCAAATCAGGGAGACACGCGCGAGCGATTGTGACGGCAAGTCTGATGTTTGTCTCGTTGATGGGGCGCTGTGCTCCGGGCATGAGATATATTCCCCTACGACGTGGCACGATGCGAGAAGCTAGCCAAGCCTGCTCCAAGGAGCGAAAGGACGGGGGGGATGGTGACTTGGGTGGCAACGGCAAGCGCGGCGTCGGACACCGACGCCTAAGTTGGCGAGAGGTCTTTGGATCCTGACCCATTCTCAAGGACGCGGGAGACTACGGGGAGATAACATGGCCTGGAAAGGAGGGTATAAGAATCGGAAAGAGTCACAGCATTTCTCGGGGTTCACGTCAAGATGCCATTTATGACGGAAGAGAGCAGGTCCGCCTTACCGCGAGCGAGATCCGAGGTGATGAGTCTGTGCAGTGCAGACAAGTTTGGCAGAGTCGTCCCGACTGAGACCACATAGTGAGAAGAAAGAAAGATGGCAGGATGTTTATGAAACTTTAGGTCATTTTTGGAATGAAAGAGTGTTGCGTGAGCACATTCCGGCGAGCGAATTAGAAGAGTACTAGAGCTGCCGTTGAACAAAGCGAGCCTGTCCGGGGCGTGCGCGAATTGGAAGGAGGAGGCCCACGCAACGGTTTCAGCACACGCCCAGGACCCATGTCCTACCGGTGGCACAGGTTGCCAGTCGTCCTGCGCACGCCGGGAGCAGCGACGGCGTGCTCAGTTGCCGGTTTCCCTCGCTCGGCCTGAGCCTTCCCTTGAGATATCCGTTTATGGTCCTACTCCACTTCAGGTCGTCCTCCCGGCAATCTTTCCCCAGGGAACAAAAAATCCCCGTCCACTCTCACAGGCCTCTTTCACTGCCATAGCACCGACACATAGCGCAGGCACGTCCACCCATCTCCGCTATTAAGATGCTGTCTCCTGGCGAGTCCTTGTCAGATCAATTACGACAGCTGGAGCTTCACGGTGCCACCGAACCACAGTCTCTCCTGGTTTCCAACGATGCCGACAGCCCCCGAGGCGAAGCGGACGTCGACTCGCCCCAGCAAGCTCCTGTACGTCTACCCTGGCCTCATCTCCGTGACGGTTACGGCTTCCGCCCACCCTCAGGCGTATCCACTCCACTTACGAACAGTGCTGAGAGAGGGAGCCCACTTCCTGACCCGAACGGCCTGGGTTGGCCAGGTATAGTCTACTCTTCCTCCACCTCATGTTCCAGCGCTCACGGCCCCACTCCAGCCAAGTCCACCGTCACTCGTCTCAACGCCACTCCACTAGAGCGCGCGGCTTCTGAGAAGCGGATGACCTCTGCGGTCCGCACCATTTTGGAATGTATTGGCGAAGATCCTGACCGAGAAGGGCTTCTGAAAACACCCGAACGATATGTACAAGCTATCATGTGGATGACCCGAGGATACGAAGAACGCTTGGCAGGTGGGTCTGCATCTTATTCCGTAAGCTTCACCCTGTATATCTTCCAGACGTCATTAACGATGCCATATTCGCGGAGGACCATGATGAAATGGTTTTGGTCCGTGACATCGATGTCTCGAGCCTGTGTGAACATCATCTAGTTCCGTTCACAGGGAAGGTGGGTAGCATCCCAAGTTCCGCGTCGCCCACGATCAACTATTCTTAGGTTGCTATAGCTTACATTCCCAATCAACTCGTGCTGGGTCTTTCTAAACTCGCGCGAATTGCCGAAACATTCAGCCGCCGTCTACAAGTTCAGGAGCGGCTGACCAAACAGATCGCGATCGCAGTTCAGGAAGCAATCAAGCCCCGTGGAGTCGCAGTCGTGATGGAGGCCACGTGAGTGCATCTTACTGATGGTCAGCGCACTCAGTGTTCCACTCCCGGCAGTCATATGTGCATGACCATGCGTGGTGTTCAAAAACCGGGTTCCATAACGGTAACTTCGTGTATGTTGGGGTGTTTTCGGTCACAGCAAAAAACTCGCGAGGAATTCCTTACACTGATAAAGAAGTGAATAACATACCCTCCACTACCCTACGATTCAACTCGTAATCTGATTCAACTCGGAACTACCGTTTGGTTATTATTACTACTTATCTAGTAGCGTAGTAGAATCCCAGCTTCACGTCGAATTTAGTAGAGGCGACAAGTAACATGACGATGCAACATCATCTAAGAAGATTATTAATCCTTCCTCGTCGACCGTGATTTATCCCCAGCTTGGGGATCAATGGGAAGAGTTCTCTTAGCCAGTCCATGAGGGTAACGATTGCGAATGATCCTCGGTCGTTTCGGGGGCTGCGACGATAGATCACTTCCCGAAATGCCGTTGGTCTCTCCGACATCCTTATCCCGATCTGGGTGGAGGTGAGATGAGATGAAGTCGGAGGGAGGCGAGTGACTACTCACCAGTTACCGTTCGCTTCCTGTTGTCACGCTCATCCTCCTTAGACATCACATCGGACCGGTAAGATGACGTTGGCGCCTGGGGAACTGACCGAGCAGCCTCTTTCTCGCCTATCCTTGCACGTAAACTAGATCCTGTGTCTGATGTGCCACCAGCTGTCGAAGCTGGATATGCATATGGTCCATGATCACGCTGCTGGCCTTTCCAATCGCCACCTCGACTGGCACCAGGATCAACCTTACCAACCCTAGAACCATCGACGGACGACATCGCCCTTGGGGCTGATGGGGTGGTTGGGGGCAAGGTTTTGGGACCGTCGGGTATCCGCTTTTCGCTGGCCTGTTAGGTAATGATCGTGTTCGTGACCGAGTCCAACATACCTTATCAACTGGTGGGCGGGAGTCTCCTTCAGTCGTTTGGGATTCTGTTCGATGCCTGTCTGAATCACGCAGGCGATCGTGGCTTTCCTTCTCAGAGCGGCGGCCACGCTCCTCTCTGTGACTTTCCTTGCGAGAGCTACGCTTAGAAGTGCGGTCAACCTATTAGCAGGTTAGCAAGTCACATGAGTCAAAGAGGGACACTGACATCGTCATCGGCAAGACGTCGTCTTTTGCCAAGGGCATCGTCGCCAACCTGAGCAGCGGGACGATGTCGAGTGGGGTCGGGTCGAGTGGGGAGTCGGGGCTCTGGAGTGGTGGTAGAAGTTGGAAGCGCTAAAACTTGGCTTGACCTGTCTCGGTCCTTGCGCGACTCGCGATCACGATCCTTGTCATCACGACGGTGGCGATCTCTGTCCCGATCCCTGTCCCTGTCGCGTTCTCTATCTCTATCACGACGTTCCCTATCCTTCTCCTTCTCCTTGTCCCGCTCCCTGTCCCGCTCCTTATCGCGGTCCCTATCACGCTCACGCTCCCCGTGTCTGTCCCGACCACGGTCTCGATCTCGTTCCCTATCGCTTTCCCTATCCCGGTCACTTTCGCGGACTGACGTGCGATGGCTTGAGACCCTTTCGCTTCGAGGAGTGTGAGCAACACTACTTTCTTTGCGGGACAATCGAAACTCTTGTCGAGCTTCCCGTTCTGCGGCCCTCCCGTTTCCATGGTCAACGTCAGCTCCGCGGTCAGAGCGGCGTTCGCCACTTGTTCGACTCTCCACGCTATGGTTCCTAGTACCAGGGGACGGGGTGCGCCGGCGTGGCAATGGAGATGGTGCCCCAGAACCAGGCTGGCTGCGAGTATCGCCCGCCGGTCGTCGGTCATCAGACTTCTCTGATGCACGGTAACCGATTGTTTGCTTGGCTGTTTCGCGGAGCTCTTGTGCCGAAAGCGTTTGACTAGGGGCTGTCGGTGGTGGCATGACCTCTGGTACCTGTTTATCTTCAATTCTTGGCCTAGGAGATAGGGGGGATTCTCGTGGGCTCAGTCGAGCAAGTTTAGGACCCTCTTTAATAGGGGCTGGAGCCCAGATATCAACAGGCATTGGAGGTAAGGAACTTTGAACAGGAGCAGAGGGCTGCCGCGCTCCAAAGCGTGACGAAACCGGTTCTTGTTGTGGGTGAAGCCTTCCCTCCTTCAGTGCAGTTGGGGTAACGTCGATATCCATGGGATCTTGTTTTAATTTGTTCTCAACATCCGGGGCCGGTGATTCGCTCCCTTTTTCTGGTCTAACTCGCTTCACCTTCTCGGGTCTGGGAATACTAATTGCGCATTTCGTTGAGAAGTAGAATCTATACCAGCGATATTCATACCTTTCGATGGCCAATTTCGTCAAGCTTGCCGGCGTGGATGGTCGTTCATCATTGGTCTGTGGCATGTTACCCGCTGACTGAGCCCTTGGAGCCGCTGGGACGCCTGGGACGGTGCTGATTTCGCGGCGAGTGTCAGGTGTCACAGGGCCAGTAGCCCCATTGGAGGGTTGTGTAGAGCGCGATTTATCGAGTGCTTGTGGGGCCAACGGGCCAGGCCTCGGAGACATAGCGCCACCATTTAGCTGCAAAGGGATTGGGAAGGGAGAAAGTCTAGGTCAAATGCTTCTTACCTTAGGAGGTGTTGGCCGTGGGACTGTCCACTGAGACTCGCGCTTCTTCAACGCGGCGGAGTAGCTGCAATGACATTAGAGCATACTCCGGAAATAAAGGAGAGCTCACTCACGCCCTACTCAATATCTTAAGATCACCTCGTTCCTCACCTTCAACTAGTTTATCAATCATGCTGTCGATCACGGGTCCATATTCGCCAACAGCAGCTAAGGGAAAGACTGGAAGAATTTCCTTCAGCACGATGATAGCATTGTAAACGTGCATGAATTCTCCTGTTTCGATGCAACTGCAGAGACTCTGCAGAGAGTTGTCAGTTTACTGATTTTGTCCGTGCCAGTGCACTCACTCTTCCCAGCTTCCTGTGCCATTTGCGTAAAATTTGCTTGAAGCCGGACCACGATAACAAGTCTTCTGGTAAAATGTTAACAAGGTCCTTGTTGGTCCAACGCGGCTGGAAGCCTGGAAGAAAAACAGTTTTTCCACCGATCTTCGTGCGATTATCCTGAGCGAAGAGCTGCTCGTCTTGTACCCACTTCCAAAGGTCTGTAAGTATCCCTAACAAAAAGCGCCCTGTTTATAAATGTTCCATAAACAGCTATACAACAGCAAAACGGATTCGAAGTTACATACCATAATTCTTCGCTTCATATTCGCTACATGAGAATATCACCGTTTTGATGTGATCTCCGAGCAGCTGTGTTTCAAAGCCATTAACCGCCAGTCTCCTGCAGAGTCTTGATGCTAACCTTGTCATAACACATCAATGTGGGGAAGCCCAGCGTTCCTTGCGTATGTATGACCTTGATAATTTGTGCACAGTAATCAGCGTCCATAGGTGATAACAAACAGCGTGGTTGGATGCAATGTTCGATAATAGCGGATGCCAAGACGGCATAACGGTGCTCGACTTGAACGTAGATAAGTCACTTGAACCGCTAAAGATGGCACAGACCCACCATGAGCAAACCAGTGCTGTTTCTCCCGTGCTAAACGCTTTAAGGTGAAAACTCTCGAGGCTGTCTGCTCCTTGAACTCTTGGGCCAATGTGTTGACAAACGCGTTGCATCGATCACGTCTTGCTCTATGCGAGCTCGCCGTGAGCCTCTTGGCGCGATCTGAAGAACGGTCGGCGCTAATGTACTTGGCATCTTCTTGTCGACTGAGGGTGCGTAGTACAGCTCCCTCTTCGTCGTATCTCGCTGCTGGTGGGGAGAGATCATACATCGACAGTTGCCAGAAGGTTAGATAGAAACCAGGGCTTGATAGAGCTTCGTTTAACCCTAGACTTCAACTCAACTTCGTAGGACTTACCCAATCACATCAATCACGCTGCTCTTTGCGATCTTTCGTACGTCGTCGAAGAGCACTTCCAGTTCAGGTATCCAAGGACTCTTAAAAATAGTAACGGTCAATGCATTGTGAATTTTATTTAGATATGGTATACGGACCTCAGCAGCGGGGGTGGTTATTTCCAGTTCGACATCCATCGCGTTATCCTCATTTTCTGCCAAAGGTGGCCTTTGTTCAGAATTATCCCGTGGCGTATTGGCACCACTCGGTGACTCCATGCGTGGCGCAGATGCGGAGGGATCACGTTTTGCTGACAAGCGAGCCTTCAGACGTTTCTCAGCTTCTTCGTTAGCAATGCGTTCCTTCTCTTGCATTGACAAGGCCGTTTTCTAAAACCTAGTCAGCGTTTAGTCAACCACGGTCACTTGAACGTTTACCAAGAGAATGTTGTTAAGCATCGGACGAATAATTTGCATACAAATTGGAGCGGATATCCCATACGACTCCCCAAGGTCGGCTAACGAGGGAAGGGTCCTCTTCGCGTAATCTTCGGGGGGAACCACGGCCGGAGAAGTAAGAAGTTCCAGGTACTGCAGTAACACTCCATGGGTCTGAATTGGGCAAGCGACTTTGAGACCAAGATGTGGGCACGACATGACGCGCAACCTACAGTATCGAACAGACTTGCAAGTGACTTAAGATGGGTGTCTGGAGCCTCAAAGACGCAGGACTGACGCTGCTGCGCGACCTGAATAAGGAGAGGTAATGCCAAGGACGTCTCCAGTAAGCTCTTCCCCAGCCGCTGAGGGCCTTTAAGTATTGCATCGCCAGGATCCAGGCGGGCCCCTCGAGTTGTGGAGGCGATTGCTTCGATGCGAAGCGCCGGACCACCGGCCATCGCAGCAATTTGAGATTCCGAGAGACTTGGAAGAGGCTCAATGCCAGCCATCTTCCAGATAAGCTCGCGAAGAACCACTATCTCTGTCGTTTGGCCATTGTATAGTTGATGTACAATGTATTTCAAGAGTGGGGACAAATCTGCACTGTATCGACGAAAGAGCATGCCGGTGAACGATGCGAGGCCTGCTGTTGTCAATAAAATGCAGCAAAATGGTATAACCAGACCTACTTTGCAACCAATCCGAAATATTAACACCGTCATCCTTCACCCGATTCTTAGAAGGATTGGAGAGCGCGTCGAGGATGATGTAAACCAGTACATCAAACCCCATGTTGGTCACATATCGAAGTGCCTGGATCACTACGCCAGCGAGATTGTCATACGCCATAATTTGGTTGACTGCGTTGGCAAAGAAAATACAAGGATTAGAATGGGCCAATTTTGCGACAGTGCCGGAAAGTGTGTCAATAGTCTGGTGTGACAAGCGACGCAATATTCCTTTAGATTCTCGATCAGCCTGGACTTGACGTATGCGGAGTTCCGGATGAGAGTTGTATGTGCTTGTCTTCCATTCCCCATAAAGCTTCCACCGAGCCGTTGTCTCATACTGCCGGATAATGTTCCAGATCTCAACAGTGCAAACAGCATTGCCTCGGATGAGAGGTAGGGAAGGAAGGAAGTACAGTCGCAAAAGTTTGAACCAGAACAACCGAACAGGATTCGAGGGGTCTGGCTCTCCCGTAGGCTTCTTAGTGATAGGATCAAGAGCGGCCTGAAAGGAAGTTGAACACATTGACTAGCCGTAACAAAAACAGATTTACCGTAGACATTAATTGTGACCTCCCCAAACGCGTTACTTTCGAAACGAACAACGGATCACGTGCTATGTGAAGGCCAACAAAACTCATAAGAGGTTGAATGACATCAACCAGATCCTCGAATGTTGTCGACAGCGGAACTCTCTCCGACCAGTCAGGGAAGAAGAAAACGAACTCCGTGGTGGCTGTGCTGGGAGGTGTTGGCGCAACTAGCGTCAGCTGGGGCTTACGAGTAGGCGTGAGGAGAACACCAGAAGAACCATATCGAGCACGAGGCTGAGTAAAGCTGGGATTCCGTTCTTTAAGCACGAAGGTCGCATCGTACAGAGGTGCAACAGAATGCCTGAGGATGCGCAGTACCAAATCCGCAAGTTCGACATGAGCGTCTATGAACCACGGAAATTTGCTCAAGATCGCAAAAGCAGGACGTAAGGCGCCAACAGAAAGCAGAGCGTTGACGAGAATTGCCTTCTGGTTCGGGGGCTTCCAGTCTAGAGCTTTTTTGGTTTCCTCGCTAGGCTCTAAATGCACCTTGGAGGTAGTGTTCGTCGACTCTAAGGGAGCTGCCATGGCTAGTTGCGTGATCTTGGCATCCGCGATTCTTTGCTGAACTTGGTCCAGATAATCCTTGCGGTACAACTCCATATCTTCATCAGGAGGTGATAGCTGGATGTTTGGTATGATGTCATGCCCACACACATACAACAAAGTCGACGCACGTGGGGATATAATTCCTCGAGTGAAACGAACCCTTCCCGTATCAATATAGCGGCCGCAAGATACAAGCCTTTTGGCGATGACTCGTTGACGTCTGAACCCTGCGCTGGGTCAGGAGAGTGTGGTACACTACAGGGTATGACAAACCTGATAATAAGCGAACTTGAAGCCAAGGACTTGAGCGAGTACCCGCGACTCAGAACCGCTTGGAACTGAGTTCAGGCCCTGGTAATTGAGAGATAGGGTTTCAGCGGTTTCGAGAACTTCGTCAAGCGATTTCCCTCGATATTGGTCGGAAGATGGTGTCGATGGCATGCAAACGTCGAACTTGCCAGCCACAGAGCGCCTTATTGAACTAGCCCAGGGGGAGAACGACAGAAGGGAGAGGAAGAAGGTGTAATGGGTCGTGATGTTGACACTCAGAACATCGAGGATGATGTCAAGGGCACGATTAGGATCGAGGTCAAAATATCCAATAAGACCCATGATCTTGTCCCATACTATTCGAGAGCGGTCCTCTATGGATGCGGCACTCTCAACGGGTCTGCCATCCTGTGGAGAATGCGAAGGTCCCAAAGAGCTCATGATCTCTACGCATAGTTTGCTGTAACCCTCAGACTGCTCGCGGAGAAGATTGAATTTATTTTGCTTGTAACTGTAGACCAACCACGAACGTCAACCAACGCAATGAACCGATCTGAGGAACCCACAGGAGGCCGGTCCGCGTCCTAATCTCTTTCTTGTCAAATGATGACCTATCCATTACAAGGCCAATATTGGCAAGGAGACTCAAGTCAAGGCGTTCCCGACATATGGCCACGTCGATGATTCCAACGACCTAGACAAAAGGTGAGTTCACTATACTCAATGTATTCGTCGATGCCCACCAGAAGTCTTTTGACGACATCAACGAGAAATTCCTTGTCCTGCTCAGCTGTCCGTTTTAATTCGGTGGCTCTATGCAGGTCATTGGCGGCAGCCGCCTGTTCGACATTCCCAATGGCAGCCTTGGCGTCCGTCACAGCTTCATCCAGCTGCGCGTCAAGAGACCAGACGATGTCAACAAGCAATTCTCCGAACAAAGCATCGCTTTGTATGGGTCTAGACTGTGCAGATGAAGAAGGTAAGGAGACCAGGACTGAACGGACGAAGTCAACAAAGCTCTGGGGGGTCAAAGAGCTGCTTGGAGCCCAGGTTTTCAAAGCGGAAAATAGCAGGGTATGATACACGGTTGTAAGCGTATCAGCGCTAGCTGTGTTCGTGGGGTTTAGATGAACTGGAAGAAGGAAGTTTCGACTGCAAGTAGGACTATTGAGGTGAAGCTGCCACATGAAAGAGCATCGAACATACCATTCAGTCTCCCCGCACTTGGACCACTTTTCCAGATAATTGTTAACCCTATCAACGACATTCATGACCACGCTGTCGGTGGGTTAAACGAACAGCAAGCACAAGAGCAAGCACAACGCGTTATTGAAGGCTTGCTCACTCGCTAGAAAAGACGAGCAATAATAGTCATTGTTGTTCTCTATTGACATCTGTTATACAAAGCCTTGTGTTTCAAACAACCTCACCTTACAAGTGCTAAAACCTGTCGCAGTCAAGTGCTGATCGATGCATGAATGGCGAGCGAGACCTTCCGAAGCCTTTTCGAATCATCTCACCACCAGACAACACTGGTGTCATAATCAATCCAATTCCAACTCAGTGTCTGAGACGTGCTACCATTTTCTCGGCATTATTCTAAGCTACCATCTATGCGATTCGTAACTGTAACGAACTCAGGCAGATTCCGAGACGGTAATCTATGCATCGAATGGTGTGCGCGAATGAACACGTGGAATTCGGTACGTATATCCTTCCTCGTACCTGTTGAATTGGGCCAGCCTGCAAGTCTATCATGAAACTTGATAGCGACTGGGACGTGGCATGCCCAACTTGGTCGAAGTATTCAAGCAGACGCTCACTGTCGGGAAGTAAATACCTGGGGAAGTAACGGGTATATGATGTTCGTGAACAAGCACGGAAAGGGTGCGAGACTAAATCTAGCCACGCCTCGGCCTGGTGATACTGTACATGTCGCTGTGATTGGTGACACAGCTCAGAGACTTCGAATTCTTGATGGACTAGTACTTAAGATCCTCACAAGGCCACATGTCACCTCAGCCCCGAAAGACGGCAGTTACGACCATTTCAATTCGGATTTGTCTTATCTTGATAAGTGCCGAGAGGCTCACCTCGTGCACACACACCCCATGACCTCAAACAATACTGCGCTACCGTGCGATGTACGTGATATTCTCTGGTCCTCAGCACTCAGCCAGCGGCAGCTACTGTCGACTCGGCGATACTCACGCCATCCGTACAGCTACAGCCACGTAGAGCATTGCGGAGGGTAACGCCACGTAAGTATTCGCCCCGCACTGGATCACCTTGAACCCTAATGGTGATCCGCTAGCAATGTTTCGCTGTAGGCGAGTGTTCCCCGCAACGATATTTTTATGTAAGGTCCATCAGCAACTGTCAATTTCATCCGAGGCTCACATGGCCAAATTTTCCCCTGGCGTTTAATAATTACAGAGACCCATAAGTACTCGCAAGGCGGCGATAGAGCCTTCGTGACCACCTTCCCTTCGTTCTCATGGCAGACATCATCCCGGAAAAGACGCTAGAAAGCGGGAGCGAGGATTCTGGCTCCCAGCGTGAGGAGATCTTCGAACGCCCCACGGGTTTGAAAGGAATCTACTATCACCCTTACTTCCAAGTGGTTATGCTTGGATTTGTCTGTTTCATGTGTCCCGGGATGTTTAATGCCCTAGGGGGGATTGGCGGGGGCGGTCAAGTCAACACAACAGCTCAGTCTAATGCTTCTACGGCCACTTATACCACGTTTGCAATCTGTGCTTTCTTCTCCGGGTCTGTGTCGTTCTTATATGTGGTGAGAACTGATAACCGATCCTCTACAGAACGTTCAACAATGTACTCGGACCTCGACTAACCTTGTTCTTCGGAACGCTCGGCTACCCCCTGTATATTGCTTCCTTTTTGTACGGATGTTACATTGTAATCACAATCGTTGTCGACACTCACATATTTATTTAAAGGGCGGATAATATTCATCCTAATGCATCTGACTTCGTCATCGTAGCGGGTGCCTTCCTTGGATTGTGTGCAGGACTGCTATGGACCGCACAGGGTTCCATGATGATGGCTTACCCTACAGAGGCACAGAAAGGCCTTTTCATTGGTATTTTCTGGGCGATTTTCAACCTGGGCGCTGTCATCGGTTCTGCAGTCGCATTCGGGACCAATTACAACAATAAAGTATGTGGCTCAATTACTGGCCCTCATGTTGATTTTCGTTGCTGAATTACATATCAGACTAACACGGGTGGGTCCTATATTTGAATGCTGTCATAGTTGATCTGAATCTGCCTCGTGAAGTTGGCAATGGGACCTATGTGAGTGATGTAGCGCTTCTCGGGAATCATCGCACTGGGATTCACACTTGTCAGATTGGCTTCTTAGTTCTTACTCTCATTGGAGTATCCCTGGCTCCATTCATGGCTGAACCCAAGAAAATTGTTCGGACGGATGGCACAAAGGTCGTCCTACCGCGTCATCCATCCTGGAAAACAGAATTCTATAGCCTTTACGTTGCTCTCAAGACTGATCCAATGATCATTCTACTGTTCCCCATGTTCGTTGCAAGTAATTATTTCTACACATGGCGTAAGTATCCTATCTCGACATTTAACTTACTGGGATAAATTGAGCTTGTCAAAATGACTAGAGCAAAACGATTACAACGCTGCACTTTTCAACATTCGCACACGTGGTCTCAACGCATTCATCTACTGGGCAGCGCAGATATTCGGGTCCCTATTCCTTGGCTACTGCGTCCTAGATCAGTCACAGTACAAGCGCCGAACCCGTGCGTTTGCTGGTTGGGTCATCGTAACAGTGATGGTCTTTGCTACTCACATATGGGCGTATGAGTATCAGAAGTATGTTGTTTTTCACCAGTTCTGGGGATTTTTAAACTCAAGGAGGGCGTAGGAACTACACGCGAGCTACCATTGCTACTCTGACCACGAGGATGGACTTTAGTGATCCTGCTTATGCAGCACACGCCTGGCTGTACATTTTCTGTGGCCTCCTGGACGCTATGTGGCAAACATTTGTGTATTGGCTATTAGGAGCCATGTCGAACGGTTTGGCAAAGCTTGCTGTATTCACGGGGTTCTGTAAGTCATTCTGACTGTTGTCCAACTAGAGTCGGAACTTAGTATTCATAGACAAAGGGTTGCAATCCGCCGGTGCTGCCGGCGTGTGGCATGCGGATGCTGTCACGTCACCGTAAGTGCTTTCCCTCCTGATGGTTGGCCCGAGGTGTAATTGACGTTCGGCCACTCCACAGCTACTCCAACATATTCATCTCTACGTGGGTTTTGTGTGCCGCGGGAGTGATTTGCGCTCTTCCGATGATTCATTTCCGTATCACGGACCATACCGACGCTGACGACGCACAATTGTTCGTACCTCTCTTTCCAGTTGTCCCACTGGGTTTGACAGTCTGCCCGCTGTAGCGAAACCAAGGCGCATGGCGCTTAGGTAGATGACTCGCAATGATGGACTCGATGAAACCCTAATACTTTTGGGTCGGTAGTTTCAGTGGTCTATATGTTACTCGTGACATACTGTACATTATGATGCGCCATTGCGGTTGAAGCGCACAGTACGGTAAAGTGTTAGTACACAATACATTGTTTCGGTCCCCTAATCACTGAGCGAGGGTCTTAGCTCTTTCTTAAATCAAATAAAGCGCCGATAACATTTGGAAGCGTGCGGAAGTTTGACACGCTCATGTCAATCTCGAAGGCTGTCAACGAATAAAGATTGATGTAATAAATCTCAATTCCGAGTTTACTCCACAGCCAAATTGGAACACTCGCCGTGGCCCTACGGCGAGAGACACAGACGAGCGGACACAGAACAGGACCACGCCCTATAAGGAGGACTACGAGGTATAAGGGGCGACTACTGCTCTATGAGATGCATCCAAGCTATATATGACAGCTGTGTGCCAACGGAGCGGTAGAGCGTACCGGGACGTTACACAAATACCTGTTAACTAGGTACAAGCGGGGTATTTGCCGACGGAACCAGGGAAGATAGAGCAGGCTATTTAGTAGACGCGGTGATTCCCAGTTTGATGAGCCGAAGGAAGGTCTAGCTTGTTACCCGACACTTTCCTCCCAAGGTCCTCGACAGCCCGCTGGATAATTGCCGTAACCTCGCTCCGAATCTCATCCATCTGCGCGACTCGCTCAGCACCCTCGGATTCAACGAGGTGACCTACTCCTGCTTGGGAAATTGCGCCTTCCATCCACCCTCTCACACGCGAAGCCCGGCAGAGTCCTGACGTGTCACCGCATCTGTCGGAGTTCTCTTCTGCATCAGGCGGCGAAGAGGAGTGCTTTAGCCCATGTAGGGCATTCAATGTAGTCATGATCTTGTCAGGTGGTATCGGCTTGCCAAATGTGACACCGAGCCTGATACCCATCTTTGGGAAATACTTGTACGGGAATGGGCGATGCTCTGGCATCAGTCTATCAAAGCCTGTGCATGAATGAACAGATATGGCCAAGCACACCAGAGTGGAATCTTACCCGTGAGCCACATGGGTATTATTAGGGGTGGGACATCCGTCTCCATGATGATCCGGCCACTGATGGAGGCGTATCATCATAATGTGAATGTGTCGACACGCACTGTGCGATAGAGAACACGTACATGCCCCATTTAAATCGTGGTAAGTGTGGGACACCATCAATCCGTGGGTACACAGCAGGCTGATGTACCTTTCCCTCGCCGAACATATGTAGCTGAGGCAAGTTTGGTACGGATAGTGAATGCGACGACAACAAGGACAAACCCAGTGACCCTGGTTCAGCTTTTCGATAGCCACATCCACAGCGGGCTGCCAGATACCGTTTCCCCGAAACGTTTCTATCACCTGACCTTTACGAAAGAAAGCCGAGAAGAGACTTTCTGACCAAAGTAGGAGTTCAGTGCCAGGGCCAGAAAGGACATAATTTCCGCTCCACTGACGGATTGGTGAATATGATATCCGATGCACCCAATACCCATCGTATAGTATGCGGCTTGGTGAAATTTTCAAATGGCAGTATACCCCAGGTTAGGGGATCATCGAGACTAGACAGAGGTAAGGGCAGGGTATCGGCGAGACACGTGGACAGACGTAGACAAATGGTTGGATACTGTAGCTGAGATTACAACGGTTGGGATGGACATGCGACGCTGTGGTACGCACCTGTTACTAGACCCTGGCCACTGTGTCTGCGATCGCTCCTGAGCGCGTCCAATAGGATAGGTAGATTGTTAACAGTGATAGAACAAAGGCCGGAATTGAGAAAGGCCTTGCAGGTGAGTCCTACCGCCGATATGACAGCAGAGGACAAAAGCTGGGACATGGACAAAGTGGATGGCGGACGTGACAGCCAACCCGCGACTCGACGCCTGTCCCGCCTATTGCTGACTAAGCGATAAGAAGTTGCGGCAAAACGGTGTCTTACATACACCAACTACTCTCCTCCCAATCTACCGTTCTTCCCCTCCCTCCTCACGACGTGCCACGCTGGGGCCTCTTCGCGTGCTTCGCGCCGCTTTCTCATTAAAGCATAATCCTCATGCTTGCTGCGCTTCTCATATCACTCCTTTCCGCCTTCTTACTGCTATGTCTCTTTTCCCCGGCGGTGAGAAAGTCAATCATGGAAGGGAGTGATACTCTCGATGCTCATGAAGCTGGACTTGCATTGGTTGCATCGCGTACGTGACGCTTTACCTCCTATTCGATCAGTGCCCCTCACAATCTCGCAGGAAATCCGGTCAGGGAGAGCGGTCCACCAGCATGCATGGCAAAATTGATTATGCTAAGGCACAAAGTGAGTCTTCGTCTGTCTGCGTTATCTTCGGTACCGACACTTTTCTAGATACAGACCGGCGCACGTAAACGCAGAAGTCCAATGTCCGCACGTCAATCACGAAACTTTGCACTCGTTCAACCTGCACGCCCGCGCACTACTTGGGTCCGCTTTGGCAGACCTTTCATGGGCAAACAGAGTCACTAATCGCCGACTTATACCCAAATGCTAGGGGAAATTTATTTAAACCTTTGAACTATACCAACGTACTCGGGTATTTATCACGGTGATACCCCTACTTTTCTCTAGAGCCTTCTCTTTCCCGAGTGCGGATTCTGTGCATCTTGTTGTCATTTGCTTCCTCTTGTTACAGCTGTGTAGAATTTTTTTTTTTGGCTGGTAAGCATGTGGTCATTAGTCATGATGAGAAGAATACAGACACCAGAAAGATAAACAAGCGCTATTCGCTAGAAAATGCAGTCTATGCAAATTTGCCCCTCCTGTTGGAAACTGTGGACAACAAACTCAAAGTCTTCTTCGTCTTTCGTGCCTCACTAATGATCGTTGCATTTGACGTCTGTGTTGACCTTAGTGATCCACCTCCGGTTTTGACTTTGGTATGGCCAGTGACAGCAGCGCTGTTACCCGACCGTCCTGTACCTTGGTGACGGTGGTTTTGATTTCTGGCCCAGGTTGTCAGCTGGTTGCGTTCTTGCTCGTCCTCTATTTGTCGCTTGGGTCGCTGACAGACTGTAGTGAGTTCATGTAAGGTATCCACGTAGAACGGACATACGTCTGCATCAAAATCCATTTGACCAGCGTTCGGATGACGAGCCGTAGATTTACTCTGTCGATATTCCACCACCTTTACATGGACTGTGTCGTCGACTTCATTCATCATGGTCCGGTCAACCCAACTGATGTCCTCGGGGTCCAACACCTCAACTTCCTGTAGTACGGGTTCAGAGACGTCCAACGGGTATACGGTCCGCACCAACGGGGTTATTTTGCGCCATCTCACGTACGCGTTGGCGAATTTCATCCACAGATACTGTTTCCTGTTCCTCAGGATCTGCGGCTTGAGTATCATTATTGTCTGTGGGAATTGCAGCGTCCTCTCGCGGATGTCCAAACTCGTCATCTTCATCGATGAAATCTTGGTGGTATGTATTGTAGAATGCCCTCGTCTCTTCATTTTGACCTGGAGACTCATGAGTCACATATAACATTTTCGCAACCAGTCACCGACCTAGGGCTTCTAGACTGTCGCCTTCAATCCTTCGTTTCTTGTGTATCCGTTGGCGAATACGACGTGCATCATCGTCTTCGTCTTCGTCACTCTCATCTTCGAACCCAACCCCTCGGTCACGGCGCTTCATGCGGAACTTGCCTTCAATTGCGTCTTGGTGCAGTTTCTGAAGCCGCTGGTCGTCTTCCTCTTCATGTTCCCTATCAACAGAATCTCGTTATTGAACGGGAAGGACTGAAAGTGACCAATTCACCTGTGTTTCTCTAGAACAAGGTCTGCAGCCTCAGTTTCGGCGTCCATGACCATATCATCCACGAGCCCCTCGACAACTTTATCTTGGTCATTATCATCCTCTTCGTCGTCGTCGTCGTCTTTCTTTGGGCCTCCAAAGCCGAACATGTCATCTTCATCTGATTCCTCGGCCTCTACCGCCACAAATTCAGAGTTGCCAAGTTTCTCCTGCACTCTGGATGGTGGTCTCGGGACTTTACCGAGAACATCGAACGCATTCAATTTGGTGGCTAGATTGCTATTTTGTCCGCGAGATTTCTGCTCTAATGGCGAAGGACTGCGTCTGCGCAATCGCCTCAGTGGCTGCAGCTCCGGAGAGGGCTCCTGGGAAACGGTAAACGATAGCGTGCGGAGAGGAGCGCGAGCGCTCAGTGGTTGTGTTTGCATAGAGTGGAGTTGAGTTCCGGTGAACTTGGACACCTGCGAAGGCGTCATACGATATACCTGAGGGCTTGAACCTTCGGGACGAGTTTGTGTGAGGAATCTGATGACACAATCACGGGGCAATTAGACACAGGAATCTTCCAAGAAACTACTCATACCCATGGTCGTTGACATAGAGGAGTTCTTTGGGTCTTTCGTTCTGGACGGCAGCTGCAACAACAAATTCTTGCTCTTTCTCAAATACAGTTTCAGCCTTCTGCCTTAGAGTCCCGCTAACTTCAAGGGCAGGTTTCAGTCCGACATCGAGCGTTAATGATAATTCGTCCGCCATCCTGTCGACGGGTTTCGTCAAGCTCCGATCCTCATCCTAGCGTAGATTGGTGAATGCATGGCCCGTGAAGATGCAGAACAACTCACAGAGAACAGTTGTGAGAATCCGCTGTTTGAGAGAGGATTGATGGGAATCAACGAAGACTCCGGGCTAACTCGACTGTGCAACCTTTCCAGAAAGGACGGCTGTGGCGGCTTGAATCCAGATGGTTTGTTCTCATCGTTCTCCGAGTCCAAGGAAAGTCGACTTATCCGGCGGATACGCTCACTTCGCAAAACTGGTGGCGATCCAAGGCTGAGGGTGGACGTAGAAGGTCGGGGTGGCGATAACACTGCGTTACGCAGAAGGCCTTCTGTGAAGGGAGAATTGACAGAAGGGGAGGATAAGAAAAGATCATCTTCGTCTTTCGGAATATCCTTCAGTGGCGATCTGACATCTGCCTTTGGTGAATTTGTGGTGTCGTTGAAGTCCTTGGCCGAAGCGGGCGAGAGGTCCCTTCGAACGCCACCCCCAATGCTGTGCAGGGATCCTGGCCTTGGGCCAAACGCTATTTCTGAAGATGAGAGCTCATGGCGCACAACAGCCCTGTTCTCCTTGTCCTCGCTGCGATCGTACATCAGTTTCGCGCTGTTCTCCTTGTCATTTTCATCTTCGGTTTGAGACTCCATTGAGGAAGCAGAGTCCCTCTGTAGGCTGGGCAAGCCACGACGGACAGGTTGTCCCTCCTCGTCGTCAGATCCCACGACAACAAGGGGATGTCGCTGACCCGATCTGTTACGTCTCGAAGGTACGGCAACTTCTTCCTCATCGTCTACTTGTGGTTGTGGAGCTTGTAGAGTCTCCGTGATATCGCCTGGCTCACCGTCACCTTCATCTACATCCATGGGCTCGGGGCTTGCGGACCCCTGTAGATCTGGAATATAGTCTTCGTCGCTCTCGCCAGTGCTTGCTTCGTCCTCAGCTGGATCGCCAGTCTCTGCGGCCCTAAGACCCAACTCAGCATACGCTCCAAGCTGCTGTGAGAGCGAGGCATCTGGGCCGTCACCACCTATATCCCGTGACAACTTACCACCTCCCTTGACCCACTCCTGTTCATGCCGTTTGATAGATTTTAGCTGCTCTTCGTTATGTTGCCTAATCATCAACTGATCCAGTTGCTTTTTGGTGAGCTGACCCCTGGAGCCTTTTCCTTTGCGTGCAAAGGATGGTCTAGCAAGCTCCTCCAGTTCTTGTTTCGAAAGCTTGAGAGGAGAAACAGCGGCGGGGCGAACACTAGGATGATTGATTCTTCGTAACGTGGCTAAGTCCTTGACTGGGCTACGCTGAGCCCTGTCCAGTCTTCGTTGGGCGGCTTCTTCACGAGCAACGGCATGCATGTCATCTTTGACGATTAACAAGTCATCGTCTTCGCTGTTGACATCAAGGGTTTCACTTGTGTCTGCATGTTGTAAGGCGACTTGCTTTATTGCCTGCAGCCTCTGTCCTTTTCCGCTTGCCTGAACAATAGAAGTTACTGACGGCATCTCGTCATCCGAATCGCCCGCCGCGGGAGGGAGCACCTTGGTCCTTTCGGAAGAAGACGGTCGATCACTTGTTCCTACGTGCGCTGAGGTCCTCAAGAGTGTCGTAGGGGCGCCAAAGATAGTATTCAGGGGGGGCGATCGCGTGGAGCGGTCAGTTGGAGAAGAGAACTTCTCGATCGGATCAGAAGGCAACTCTGCACCCGAAGTTGGGGTCACAATGTTATCTCGCCTACGAGGGAGATGAGCACCGACGTTGGTTGACTGACAAGATCAGAGAACTTACCGAAGCCCGGCAAAGAATGCAGACAACGAGTGCTTGTGTTCTTGGGTACGTGCAACTTCCACAGGGCGATTAGCCGCGATTCGAGAGGATTCAAACGCAGTCTCGCGTTGTTCCTTCCTGGTCGGTGCCTGTCACCTCAATCTTTAACACTGGACGGGTCAAAGGCAGTTGCGATCAGGTGTACCTTTGTCTTGGGGCGTACTGTGGGTTCGCTTCGCCTCCCTTTCCTTGACTTGGTTGGAGGCTCGGCAGTCAAGGGTCGTTCGTCGTCAAAGACAAGTGGAAGTACGTCACGGGAAGGTGTTTTCCCCTTTGTCTTTCTGCTCACCATCAGGATTTCGCCTGAAGTAGGTGGGGTTGGTGACGAACGGGAGTGGGGCGTGGTAATGGCGTGCCGAATGGGCGAAACAGAGGAAGATTTGCTTTGTCCCTCCGCTTCTGAATCAGGGAGAACTGTGTTTTGGACTCTTCGCGTACGTCGGCCCACGGGGGGGGAGTCGGGTGGGTGCTCTCGAGAAGAAGCGGCGTGAAAAGAAGCCGGAGATGGAGGCGACGAGGCAGGAGAAAGATCTCCAAAGGCATGGCGCGCTTGAGGAGAAAGAATCGCAGTACCCATGGAGACGCTTTGAGGGTCTTTGACTTGAGATGGTCCAGCACATATGGCTTCGCTCGGTGGAGACGGGCCTAGCGTGTGTGATTGCGGGTCGAATTCTGCGTCTAGTTCCTTCAATCGATGCCTGAAACCGAACTGGAAGGCGTCCACCGCGCGGGGACTGCCAAAGTGTTCACTGTCTGACCCGTGGACAGAGGGGGACGGCGGTGACGAGGGCACTGCGGGGGCATAGGGACGCTCGTCTACGGGGGCCACGGTGGAAGGGAGAGAGGGGCGGTTCGACCGCTTGCCGTAGACGACCGGGGCACGCTTTATGGGCTGGTCGTCGTCTGCGTTGACCATGCTTGGCGTCTGGGGATGGAGGCGGACGCGAGGACCGTTGGACGTGGCACGCGTGAGGTCCCACGCAGAACGTGACCGAGCGCGTTTATGGCAATCATCGCGTACTGAGCGTCGCGTCTCCCCGCCACGCCAACGCTGCCCTTCACACGCACCCTGCGCGTCCTCGACGCGTCCACATCGCTCCCGCGTGTCGCCTGCCCGCAATGCGCGAGGTGCATAGCGTGGGAATCACCGCAAACAGGGGCTGTTCAAAATAGGAAGTGCTATACAGTTCATCAGCCACTTCCGGCAAACTCCGACAAGATCATCATCACACCCTGGCCGTCGTCGTCGTCGACGTTTTCCGCCCCTCGCGATGAGGTACGTGCGCACTCGCAGCCGTGTCCGTTGTGCTCGTCGTTTACGTCGCGTTTGTTTTCTAGTCACCGCAAGGTTCGCTTCCTCCGATCCCCTCAAAAGTCCAGTCCACTGACCACATCGTCCAGTACGAAGCACCCCGTCACGGCTCCCTCGGCTTCCTCCCCCGCAAGCGTGCCGCGCGCCACCGTGGAAAGGTCAAGTCCTTCCCAAAGGTCTGTATAGCCTCCACTTTACTTTTCTCCTCTCACTGCGCACCATCAGGATGACCCCAAAAAGCCCGTTCATTTGACCGCCTTCATGGGCTACAAAGCCGGCATGACTCACGTCGTCCGCGATCTCGATCGTCAGGGCTCCAGTACGTGTTCTATCTCCACACCACTCCTCCCGCCTTACCCTCTCCGTAGAGATGCACAAGCGCGAGATCGTCGAGGCCGTCACAGTCGTCGAAACACCACCCTTGATCGTCGTAGGTGTCGTCGGCTACGTCGAGACTCCCCGTGGCCTCCGCACTCTCACCACCGTCTGGGCTTCCCACCTATCTGACGAGGTCAAGCGTCGCTTCTACAAGAACTGGTACCGTTCCAAGAAGAAGGCCTTCACCCGCTATGCAAAGAAACACGCAGAGGATGGTGGCAAATCCACTGCTCGCGAGCTCGAGCGCATTCGCAAATACTGCACCGTCGTCCGTGTCCTTGCACACACCCAAATCCGCAAGACCGGCCTCAGCCAGAAGAAAGCCCACCTCATGGAAATTCAGGTCAACGGTGGCTCCATCGCTGACAAGGTCGAGTTTGCACATGGCCTGTTTGAGAAACCCGTCGATGTCAGCGCCGTGTTCGAACAAAATGAGGTTATCGATGTTATCGCTGTCACCAAGGGTCATGGTTTCGAAGGCGTCACCCACCGCTGGGGCACCAAGAAACTCCCCCGCAAAACTCACAAGGGTCTCCGCAAAGTTGCCTGTATTGGTGCATGGCACCCTTCCAAAGTCATGTTCTCTGTGGCCCGTGCCGGTCAAAGTGAGTACACTTTACGACCTCGTGCTAGAATGTATCAAGCCGACTGTGTATATAGACGGCTACCACCACCGCACCGAACTCAACAAGAAAATCTATCGCGTTGGCCTGGGCTCCGACGACTCGAACGCCTCGACCGAGTCAGATATCACTAAGAAGATGATCACACCAATGGGTGGCTTCCCCCATTATGGTGTGGTGAAGAATGACTACTTGATGCTCAAAGGTTCAATTCCTGGTACCAAGAAGCGTATCATCACCCTCCGGAAATCGTTGATGACACACTCGTCACGCCGGGACCTCGAGAAGATCGAGCTCAAGTTCATCGACACGTCGTCCAAGTTTGGTGTAAGCGATCCTGTCCTCTTTCTGTTTTATCTCTTAGCCGACGTGTCGCACAGCATGGTTCCTTCCAAACTGCCGAGGAAAAGGCTGCGTTCTTGGGAACGCTCAAGGCCAGGGATTGATTCCATGCATCACGTACTACTTAGGAGTTATGTTCGTCTATACACCACTTTCTTCTTTGCTATGAATGCCCGCCTTGCATATGCATGACATGATTTTGTCCGCTCGAGTGAATTACGGATGAACCAAAATTTTGCCGCTGCGGTGGCGCCGCTCGTTCGCGTGACGAGCGCTTTCATTACGACTTGTCGCGACTCACGACCTTGCACAAGTGTCGGTCTCGGTATGTTCACCGTCCGCATCCACAGAAAGAACGAGTAACGGCTCACTACGTCCCAAGGATGACTGCACTCGACACTTATGCTCACAGGGTCCACGTCGGGCCTGAGATCTTTGCCTGCCTTGTCCTCTCGACTACCATGCAAGCTCTTGCGGAATCCAGCCCTTTTCGCGGCTCTTGCCCCTCTACTGCGCAACAGAAACTCCTCTACTTCATGTCGTCCACGCCGCGTGCCGGAAGAACGAAACGGGCCAGGGAGCCGCAACACTCCCCGGATGGAGTGTTCGAACACGCTCTTACTCCCACATCGCCCTACTATTTCGTTTTACATGCCCGCACCATCTACAAACAAAAACAGCGCCATCCATCTCGTCGGCATCAATTCACCCTCAGACACGCAACACCGCCAACAATATGGACGCGTGTCACACACTCGAGGGCCTCGCGCAGCTCCCGATCATACCAAAAGAAAATGTCCTGCTCAGAGACGTCGTACGCTTTTGTGGGTCATACTTACGGCGAAATCCCCCCATCGTGCATGGGCGGCGTACGAAGAATTACTTGTGCACCGGTTTGTGATACCACATTACCTGCTCCATCGATTGGCGCGACTCCTTGCGTCCATCAAACCCCGTACCCGCGCCGTTCATCTCCAGCTCCTTTCCGTTCTGAGGACTCTGGAGCGGGATCACGGCCAGCTTCGCTTGTGGGAGTGGAACACGTTGATAGACAGTGCGGGAAAGCAGTGGCACAAGACGAGATTGGAGGATTACGAGAACTCCCTCGACATCTTCAATAAGGGAGGTGTCCCGCCTGCGGGGAATACCACCTCCACTGAAGAGGCTGTCAATCCAGAGTCAGAAACGTCTGTGACGCAGCTGAAACCAGATATCTGGACGTATAACATTCTTCTCTCCATCGCCGCTCGTTCCAACTTGCCGCTCACTGTCCGTCACGCATTATCCCTTCTGCTTGCCTCGGGTGTCACACCAAATCGCAATACTCATTTATGCCTGCTCCGCTACTTTACCTTCCGGAACGATCTTCGCAGCGTTCGCTCCACGCTGAGCAGGATGAAAGAACAAGGTCTGGAGGTTGGCCTGGACGGAATCAATGCATGTTTATGGGCATGCGCGCGGAATAAGCGGTTCGACGTAGCGTTACCCATTTACCGCGTCCTCCGCAGCAAAGTCAAGCCCACACCCGACCTTGGAGAACACGACATAGAAGAAGATGCTCGCTATATCCATGATACCTTTGGACTCGACATTCTGGACGGTTTTGAGCCAGACCAGATTACTTACACGATAATGATCCAGAGCCTTGCTTATCACGGAGACCTGAGGAACGCCCTCGCCGTCTTTGTTGATATGCTTTCGACCCTCGATCGCAGGGCGGCTACCCGTACGGATGGTACAACAGTAGCTTCTGCGTGCTATAAGCCCTCGATGGCAGCTTTTAGGGGACTTTTCCTCGGGTTTGCCCGCCATGGACGGGACCTAGGAGATTGTACGGTCCAGGCGGGGTCTATTGTGAGACTTTTCCCATCTTCACAAGCCATCTGGGATCAGGGCACTCTAGAGACTGTATTTGCTGCATTTTTACAGCTCCCGAGCCTCCCAAAGCCAACCAACAGAATTATTTACTGGATCCTCGTCGCATTTGACAAGACGAGTAGCAACGATTGCGCCAAGCTCCGCGAGGTATGGACGAAGTTGGAAGCCAAGTATGGCGGTGGTTGGGGCGGACGTCTGGAGGAAATCAGGAGGTCCATCTTCCCGTCATAGCTACGACGATGACTGCTATGTATTCAGTCCAGGTACAGCTAGTTACAAGAATTCCAAGTTGGAGCATCCATTGACCGTGATGGCGCGTTAAATGTCCTTGTCCCCGTTACTTTTCCTCCATTCAACGAACTCGTCCCACTCGACCACACACTTTCTGCTCTGGTACCTCCGAAGGCGGATGCTTCGCCGTATCTCTTCGGTGATGGTCCCATTCCAGTCGGCTTTCCGGATGGCACTGTCGATCGCCTCGATCTTATCCCACCCTTGCTCGACCATGACGTCGGGCAGGTACGTGGCCGAAAGCGTCTGCCTCGAATAAAAGCGCGGCAAAAAGGACGACGAGGACAACGGGGAGGGCGCAGACGAGTCCGCAGAAGGGTATATAGACGGATTCGGGAAACTGACGTGTATCCCGTGCACGCCGACCGTCCAGTCGAGGTACGACGACGCGTTCTCAAAGTCGGTCAACAGCGAGATCCTGCGGGACACGAGGGGCAACGATGCATGAGTGACTCGTGCACACGCGCCCCTTGAGGGAAAAGAGAAGGGAAAGAGGGAAGGGCAGCCGCCGCATGCGCGGATGGCGGTACGCACCCGCATTCGAGAAAGAAAAGTTCCTTGGCTTCGATCTTTCGGAATCGGGAGTCCTGGAAGGCGCTGATGAGGGCGTACTCGGCGATGCCTTCGCGTATGGGCATGGGCTCAAAGTTGCCTATGCAGCCCCTCAGCTTTGGTGCACGTCCTGAACGAGAAGACCGGATGTTCCAGGTGACGAAGAGGGGGCTAGAGGATGAGAGTCAGCACCTTGGTGTCAAGAGAATATTATGTGACGACACACAACTTCTCGTCTGGGAAGGAGGGGGGGATAGGCGTGTTGCCAGTGAGGGAACAGTACAGTGCGTCAAAGGCATGAAAACAATGTTGCGGGGTGCAGGTCTTGTCCTCAACTGCTGTCGGACCTCCCGCAGGGATGACGGGGAGGAGGGACATGGCGGCCAAGGAACAAGGGACCTCGCTTAACCCTTATCGCGTTCAAGGCGGCTCATGTACGCCTTCCTATCTGGGTATCCTCTAGAGAGATGAAGAAATTGATTGCCGGCCTTCTGGCGATGTCGACTATGGACACACGGTTAATATGTGCCTATTTAACGTAGAATATATGGTATAAGGAGATAATTCTGAATCGAATAAGGGTAGAAGGAGAGAAAATGTGGACCTGGTACGGGTAACGGGGTCAAAGTGAGCCTAGGAACCATAAGGGCGGTGCATAAAGACATAGCAAGGGTGTGCGTCAAAAGGGGACAGGGGGCGCGGTTGATAGTGAAAGCATGCTAAAAACAAGCGGAAGACAGTAATGAGTTGTCATGAAGAGCAACAACTCCAGCCTCCCGACGTGGAACGGGCCTTCTCGCGCGCTTCTTCTTCCTCTGCTTGAGCTGCCCATGTGGGCGTGCTTGGCGCCGTCAGAAGCACGCTATCGCGCTTTCGGAGTTCGTTCTCTCGTTCAATGACGTCTTTCTTCTCAATTATTGCTCCAATGAGAGAGTCAAAGAGAGTTTGGATGCCTACCATGAGAGATGATGATTAGAGGTGACAAGGGAGTGTTGTGCATCCTTGCGCTCACCGAGATCGTCCTTTGCTGAAACCTCGAAGAGCTCCATACCCTGGTGAAGGCCCCATTCTAGGCCGTCTTCCACTTCCTCTTCATCCAAGCTATTGCTGTTAGATTCAGTGGCCTCATTCCACCGTCCAAAGGCAGAACCAAATCGTGATTGTGCAGAACGGGAGGAATCCGTGATAGTCTTCGATCTGTTTAAATTTACTCCGGTGGTCGTTTTCAAGCGTGGGAGGCCGCTAGAAGTGTTGCAGCGTTTCAGCCCATCATTGATAGCTGGATCAGGATAGGAGGCGCTGTGGGGAGGGGAGGACTTGAGAGGCGTGGAATTCAATGGAGCAGAGCGAATGC
This sequence comes from Brasilioporus rufonigricans, assembly GCA_038089195.1. NCBI lineage: Eukaryota > Fungi > Basidiomycota > Agaricomycetes > Boletales > Boletaceae > Brasilioporus > Brasilioporus rufonigricans. Next base: position 35,724 of record JBBPKJ010000011.1, on the reverse strand, counting down.
TGGTGAAGGAGGTGAATCTCGGACGAATGTATGACAAGGTGGAGGGTGGGGGCGGAGGAAGGGGCGGAGGAGATGGAGGTTTAGGGGGGGGAAACCAGTTGTGTAGAGACAAGCGGGCAAGATCCGAGGTGACTTGACGCTGGTGATGCAAGTCAGCTTTGGAACCAACAATGTAGATGATAAGCTCCGGTGGACAGTTTTTCTTTAATTCTGGATGAAGCAGTGGATGAGTAGGGACGAAGAGGGGCAGGATAAGCACTCACCTGCGAGCCAACCCCGTATATCGTCAAACGTAGCAGCATTCGTTATATCGTACAAAAGGAGGGCAGCGTTGGCGCCGCGATAATACATGGGAGCCTAGGAGGTCGTCAGCGACTGGGACGGAATTAGATGCGGGAGGCAAGAAAGGGGGGGGCTCACCATGCTACGGAATCTCTCCTGTCCAGCCGTGTCCCAGAGCTGGAGGCGGACCTTGAGGCCGTCAATATACACCTTCTTGGTGACGAAGAAGGCACCGGTGGTAGACGTCACGTTGCGAGGATCAAACTTGTTCTGTGTGTACCGATGAAGAAGACTGGTCTTTCCGACGCCTATGGGGACATCGGGGTGGATTTGGGGCGAAGAGTGTGAAGAGGAAGAAGACGAACCAGTGTTGCCCATGACGACTATTTTGGCATCTATGCCGTGTTCATACCTGGTCGGTGGAGGGCGGTCCCAAGCCAGATAGTCGGCCATTCCGGGCGGGGACGACGGGGAGGGGGACGCCACGGAGGGCGGGGAGGGGAGGGGGAGATGGGGATGTTCAGGACCGGGAGCAGTACTGGGACCTGACGCGACCCGACTCTCACGTGCCGACTCACTCGCGCTCCGTTCTTGTGGCACACCGGCGCTGGCGAAGAGGACGACATAACAGGCAGCGAGCGCCCATCCATTTCGACAGCACAACGACAACTACATACGTCCTCTATTCCTGGCTCGCCGCCGGGAACTCGAACACCACGTCCTTGCCAGTCAGGCGACGGTATACAGACGAAAACGAGTCCAACTTGTACTCCAGCGACGTCGCATCTTTCGCGTCCAGGATCCTGTGCAGACGCTCAACGCAGCTCGCCGCCATGCAGTGCACGTCACTCACACTTTCAGCAGTTTCGACCCATCCACGGCCACACGGGTCCGCTTCCCGACAATCTCCGTGGGGTAGACGAGATCCTCGAGAACCTTCTCGTGGACTGACGTGAGCGTGCGCGAGCGTGGTCTCTTTTGCTTGGTGCGCGAGTTGCGCGTGGGTTTGCTCAGCATCCGACGCTGCGCAACGAAAACGACGTGTCTGTCAGAGAATTTCTTTTCCAGTTCGCGAGTGAGTCTGATATCCAGGTTCAGCTTGGCGATCAGCCCCTGCACACTATACACGCACCGTTGCTGGACCTTGCGGAATGCCTTCAATTGGGGGACGGGAACAAAGACGACGATAGCCTTCTTGCCACCCCGGACGTCAACCTCGCGGGCGGCAGAGATCTGTAGGGGACGGAGCTCGGTCTTGAGCTCAGGAACGTTGTTCTCCAGGTCGATAAGGGCTTGGGCGAGGCTGGTCTCTGTTTCGTCCGGAGACGATTGGGGGGCGTTGGCAGTACGAAGGATCTTGTGGTTGACGGACATGATGGCCTAGGAACGAGCTGCAGTCAGCACCCGACCGTATGAGTGCACATCCATCGAGCCCGAGCGTTCTTGCTGGACGTCGCAACCTCACGACCCTCAGCAGGTCCACCAACGGGCATGACTCAGAGTCTGAGACGGACTCACCAAGCTTGACGCCTTTGTTGATGTCTTTTCTGTGGGCAGTCTCGTCTGATGGGCTCGTCTACCTCCCAGCCAAACACGACCAACGCGGCCTATTTAGGAAACTCTACGACATGTCTCTGGTACGCTTGAACTCGTCCACCCATTTCTGCTCCTCCCCGCCCTTTGGTAGCACCGCAAACGTCAAATACCCGTCCTTTAGTTCCAGCCCATCCGCTGGCTCGCCGTCCTTCTCCTTCGCTACCCTGCACACATCTCTTAGTGTCATTTTTTTTCCGACCTTCAGTAGTCGCTTTCGACGCGTCATTGCATACACGACAAGGTTGCTGGCCGTGTACTCCTGCTTTTCGTCCCAGGTCGGCGCAGGCGCTTGTGGCGGGAACATTTGAGAAATATGAGCGTAGAAAGTCGTATCTTCCGCGAAATGGGCAACGACATCCGACGTCGCACACTGGGGGTACAAAAAGAAAACAGGAAAGACGAGTGTCGACCGAGCAGGATCGTCAGAGTCAAAGTGTGGAGAATACGGATTGTCCAATGTTCCCTGTGGGTTGCTGATCGAGTAGAGATGTCGTTCCTACCGGTCTCGGATTCGATGCCAGTGCTACAAGGTAACAAATTGCTCACCTTGAGGGCTGTCCAGAGGAGCTGCTTCTCCTCCCTTTCCCTGCGCGAGCGTTCCTCGCTTTCTTGATGCTGACGGTCTTTTGCCTTTTTCACACCTTCTGCGCGCGATTTAAGAGACCGTACGGCTTGATTGTGTGGATTGAACAAAAGACATCGATCGCAGCAGTCCAGGGCCTCCTCGAGCCGATCCAGGGCTAGCAGCGCTGCTGCTGAACGATATAGCGCCTTTGGTGACCTGTCATTGACACCCAGTGCTTTCGAGCAGTCCTTGAGCACCGAGCCATAGTTTTCTGCCTTGTCGGTCAGCGCTCCCTACGAAGGGAATATTTCACCCACTCAGCTCGAGATTGCAGGCAGCGCGATTGCAATATAGCGCTTCCTGGAGAGTAGCGTCCGTTGGCATCGCATCGAGGCCTTGAGTATAGAAACCAATGGCATCTCGGTAACGCTTTCCTTTGAAGTAGTCGTTCCCTTGCTCCTTGAAGTTCTGCGCGATTTCTGAGGCACCATTCAGGGATTCCATTGTAAGAAAAGGAACATCAACACACCGTCAGGTGTGCCGTCGTATGCGAGGCTCTGCAGCGCTTGGACTGCAACATCGTCCGAGTCCTCCTTGGGCAAAGACTTCATGAACAGTGGGAGGGACTCTAGGGACACCAGCGTCTCCTCATAGTCGACATGCGCTGGCTGTGGCCCAATCTGTGAAGCCATGTTCGGTCCAAGTCTGCCTCTGATCGAGTTGAACGAGCGCAAGCCGAAGAGATAAGATAAGATTCGCGTTGTTACTTACCACTTTCGAGGGTACACTTCACATCACCTTTTCCAGGTTTTCCGTCTCACGAGATGACTCCCCCAGCAGTGCGAGGACTGAAAGCTGCGCTAAACTCTTCAGGCAAATTCAAATTCAAGGTTAGTTCGATCTTCGCGCCTTGTGCTATGGTAACGTGCATATTAGAGTCCTGATGAAACGGTCGACTTTCTTGTCATCGGAGGAGGTAAGACCATACGTTGTCTGTGTTTCGTGCAACGTGCATAACCACTGAATCTGCCGCTAGGTGTGGTTGGTCTAGCGATTGCCCAACGGCTGTCTGAGCGATTCCCGACAAAGTCCATGTTCCTTGTCGAAAGGCACGTGCGAGCCGGGGAGGAAATCAGGTATATTTGTGTATCGGGTATGAACTTGTCCTGATACATAACACGACACTAGTTCTCGAAACTCTGAAGTAATTCATGCAGGTACGACTCTGCTGCGGCGACGGCTTCAAGCGTCGAGCCTTATTAACTTTCCCTGTCGCAGGCCTCTACTACCCTCCCGAGTCTTTAAAGACTCGTCTGTGCTTGCGTGGACGCCACCTGATGTACGAACGGTGCAAGAGAGACAATATCCCGTATTGTAAAACGGGAAAGCTCGTTGTTGCACACGAGAGCCAACGATCGTATGTTGAAGGCTTGCTGAAGCAATCTCGCTCTCTCTCGTGGCCCCCACACTCGCCACTGCACCTGGTGGGCGAGCCAGTCCTCCCCACCACCCTCATCACCGGAAACCAGGCACGCGAGCTGGAACCGGATCTGTCAAAAGACATAACCAGCGCCCTATGGAGCCCAGAGACGGGCATCCTTGATTCACATGCATTCATGGAGAGCCTAGAGAAAGACATACTAGAATCCGAAAAAGGGGAGCTCGTGTACTCTACGCGTGTCGTTCGTGTCGATCCCTACCAGGGTGCTCCGGCAGGCTGGGTGGTGCAGACTGTGACTGATGGTGCACAAGGAGATGCTTTCCTTGTCAAGACACTCATCAATGCGTCTGGATTGTCCGCCAACCTCGTTCTCAATTCTCTTCTCCCTGAGTCATCTCAGATACCCATGTATTTCGCACGTGGTTCATACGCAGCGTACAGTGGTCCGGGGATTTCCGGTGTCAGTCACCTCATATACCCCTGCCCCGAGACTGGACCCAACAAACACGCGTTCCAATCTCTCGGCACGCACCTGACGCTTGACTTGCAAGGAAGGGTCCGATTTGGGCCCGACCTGGAGTGGATATCGCCACCGACGGATGCACCAGACTTTTGCACCAACGAAGAGAACGTCGACTTTTGGGCGCAGCACCTCGTGCCCAGTGAGTCACGGCTGGAGGAGATGCACAGGGCAGTAAGGCAGTATCTGCCGGGGGTCTCGCCCGGGGGATTCCGAGCAGACTATGTTGGTGTTCGGCCGAAGCTCGTGGTGTCGGGATTCCAGGATTTTGTTATACGAAAGGACTATGCAGACGGGAGGGAGAGGGGTTTGATGGTGAGCCTGTTGGGCGTCGAGAGTCCCGGGCTTACGTCGAGTCTTGCGATTGCCGAGTATGTGGTCGAGGATGTGATCTCCTAGAATAATTCGAGCTCAGCTGAGGCTTTGAAAGCAATGACAAAGTGTGGCTTTGCCACTTTCCCAGCATCCACCATGTTCCGCTCAGTGCTTTCAAGGAGCGTCCTCAACGCTGTTGCTGCGACAAGACCGTCCACGACCGGTGTTGCTCCCATTCTTTCCCGTGCTTACCACGAGAAGGTCATTTCGCATTACGAGAGCCCCCGTAACGTCCGCTGCTTTCACGGTACGCTCTTAGTGCATCGTTCATCCTTCTATCCAGGTGGGGTCTCTTCCCAAAGACGACATCGATGTTGGTACAGGGCTCGTCGGAGCACCTGCGTACGTACCGCACCCGTCTTCTCACCTGTCATGCATGCCGCTGAACAACACACTTCCTAACCAGCTGCGGAGACGTCATGAAGCTTCAGATTCGCGTCGACGAAAGTGGCGTCATCAGTGATGTCAAGTTCAAAACTTTTGGCTGTGGAAGCGCCATCGCTTCCAGCTCTTACATGACCGAGCGGGTCAAGGGTCTCTCGCTTGAAGAAGCTTCTAAGATCAAGAATACGGACATCGCCAAGGAACTTTGCCTCCCGCCTGTGAAGCTTCATTGCTCAAGTAGGTGTTTTCTCACCACGACGGGTATTTTTCTTATCTGATATGCTCCACTTCCCACAGTGTTGGCCGAAGACGCCATCCGTTCTGCAATTCGTGACTACCGCTCTAAACGGAATAAGTTATGATCCGAAAAAAGGTTTGGTACATCGACGTGACCCAGAGCTCCGCAACGGGAGACTGTTGTCACTGCCTATCCCGCTCATTCGCCATAAACTGTTAGCTTGGGTAGTCTGACATAGTATTTGTCGATGCTTTGTATATCACCTTTTCGTGCACTCTATGCTCTTATAGTTTTCAAGGTGGATTTACGGTGTATGTACATCCCCATGCATTCAACTTTGCTACGAGGTCAACAATACATTACCCAGGTGCTCCCTAGTCTAGGCCCTGGGGTCTCATCTAAGCTATCCTTTATTCGAATTTCCCTTCTGCCCCACAAATGAGAAGCTCCCGGCTGCGAACCATCGCTCGTTGGCCTCCTTGACCCGCTGAGCTGCTGCGGCACGATTTGTCAGCTCGAAGCCTGGGATCCAGTCAGCGCGAATTATCAGACAAATATAGCCACCAGCAACCAACCTTGCACTGGAGTTACAGTCAGCGATGTGGCCGTTCCAGACGTCGTCGGGCCACTTTGTGCCGCCCGCGTCAGCGCCGCCGTTCGAAACTTGTTTGCCTTGGATAATTTCGCTATTGATTTTACCAGGTTTAGCGAAAGGGATCAGACCGCGAAGAGTACCACTCACCCCGACTCTTGGCTTCTCCGAGTCCAGCCCGAACCTTGCCCGTTCCGACGCCGATCATGCCGAGGCCCTTTGTCTGGTCGAATGCGCCAACCTCCTCCTCAGCCTCACCAAATGCCATGCGGTTCTGGAGTTTGCGCAGCTCGGTCTGCGCGTACGCTTCTTTGGCCTTGCGAGCCCTGAGATCGAGCGTCAATTCTCGGCAGTGGAAGGAGAACAGATGAAATAAGACCAACCGTTTTCCTCCTCTTCGTTTCTTCGGTCCGTCGTTAGGAATAGGTAGCGCTTTGGTGATTTTGGCGGGTGGAGGGGCTGCGAGGCGATCTATATGCTTCTCGATTTTATCACGAAGGCCCTGGCCATATGACCCTGTACAGTTGTCAACACGAGGAACGGACTAACCTGCTCTCGGGGGGTACTTACCGTCTCTACGAGTTCGTTCAAGATCCATGCGGGCTGCGAGCACGCATTTTGCTCCAACGGTTCGTTGCACCTTGAGCTGATACTCTGGGGGTGTTTGCTGGACTAGGTCGCATTGAAACACGAAGCCTGTGTGCCTCCGTTGGGTAACTGTGGAAAATCCCAACGCAATCTTCTTTTGAGCACCAAGAAGCTAGATGAAGAGTACGGTGAGACGAATTACCAGGTAAAATGTCATGAGATGTGACCGACATGAACGTTACATGACGGCATTTTGGCTAATGAACCGAGGCCACCCGCGACGCCGAGTAGTTTTGCGGCTGTAGTAGTACCAACAATAGCTGATAGGTTGGGAGCAAGGACGTTCATTCTCGAGCTAACGTACATGAATATCTGGAATGGAAAAGTGAGGCAACCATTGGATTAGGAAGGATGCGGCTCACAGTTTTGCGCGTCTCCTCTAGACGGTCGGCCAGATCACAAGCCCGCTCAACGGCTTTCCATTGCGCTTCTGAAAGGGGTTGACCTGAGCTCGTTGTGGCAGTGATCAAAACACTCATGATCACGGCAGCAGGCAGTACACCCGTTAAATCAACCTTCGTGGGATCCTAAGGAGGGTGAGTTAGAAGGGTGCTAGGTCATGGATGTGTTCGACGAACCTCGTTGTTGGCAAGAATGCGCACCGCTCGCATGTACTGAGTAGGGTCTTGAACGAGTTGTTCCAGCTCGGGGAACTTTGGCGCATAGTGGTCACGGATGAACTTGGGACACGAACTCAATAGACGTGGAAACCATGTCCATTCGAAACGCACTTTATGCACCACAAGAATTTCATTGTCGATGTCGACGGATAAGTTGTTTGCTTGCACGATGAGGGTGTACTCTGGGTTCAAGTGGGCAGGAAGCGACATTGCATCTGCAGAGCTTGGGTTTGCTTGGTATTTCCCAATTTCCTACACAGTGCGGTTTCAATGGTGAATAAGAGGGAGAGGGGACATAGCTCACCTTCAATATATCAGACATCTTCTTGCTGCTCTCTAGTTTGGCTATCGAGCCGACGTCCTCTATTGCACCAAGATCCATCTGCTGCACGTCTTCCGCATCCAACTCCTCTGCAGGTTTGACACCACCCTCGAGCACGAGACCGCCAGCAGACCCTTGTCCAGCCATGTCTTCCTCCTCTGCTTCCTCTTCACCTTCGGACATGTCCAGGTCATGCTGTGCTTTGCGCTTCAAACCATTCGGTGCTGAGCTGGTGGTCGGGACAGATGTATCCTGACTTTCTTCATAGTCCGCGTTGCCATTGTCCGAGAGGCTGTCGAGATCTGCCAGAAGCTCGTCTGCCAGTCCACTCATTGGCGTAATTCCAAGGGCGTGCCACCTCCCAGGCAGCTGATTCCTTTTTTTGGAAATGAGATGCAAGCTGGTCCGTGCACCAAGGGCAGGCGTATATAAGCAGCGAGCGAAGAAGATGACATCTCATACTTACCTTGATGGCGCATGCCCTTTCACGTACCTGGGGGTGCGGGCTGTGGGGACCTTCCATAGCACGGCGACCTTGTCCACACAGAGGGTAACTGCGGCTTGTATGGGCTTCGGCTCATGCACTGTCTAAATATTTTCCTGTCCTGCCATGGCCACTCTGGCTGGGCAGGCCTTCTTTTTTTTTCGCTCCTCCCCTGTTCTAACCCTAACCTTAGTACAAATTTGTCTTGATTTGGTAATTGCAACTGTATGTCCACATTGTTCTCCAAACATGTAAATACACAAGCATCAGTCTCTCAGGTGATCTAGGACTCGAGACTCGAGTTACACTGGCCCGCTGTTGCGCTATACAATTTGGGTACGACCATCAATGATACCGGCGGGGAGCATGATAAGCCTGGAGGAGGCAAGCAAGTTGGTCTTACAGGAGTGTCATTCATAAATCGTATTGACATTAGCAACATGGTTTACCATTTCACGACACTCGATGAATGACGACCCAGAGCATTCGAGCCATGGTTCCGTTCCAAGTTTTACAGGATATCGACAATGCAGGGAGTCCCATGCAGCTCACAGAGGCCGCAGCCGAAATTAATTCATAAATGGAAAGATAGCTGCTCTTGATGTGAGTGGTTCAACCAAGTTTACATGCGTCCTTATCATCGGCTCATCTTTGTCTTATCGCCGGTTGTTGAATGAAGTGCTTGCAAAGAACTCTCCCGAGACAGCAGACTACCTCCAACCAAAATCCGAGCAACAAGGAGATCCGAAATGTCGCATCTACATCACGGAGTACTCTTCATTCGCTGGGCCGGACGCGCGCAACGGCATATCCCCAATATGCTTCGCCCCTCTAATTACGTGCAATGTTATCCGATGTATTGTCGTGTTTACCATCCCCTAGTGAGCCCGTCCCTATTTCCCCTTGAGATAGCATGGTTATGAAATATCAATTTCGACAAGGCGCTCCTTATCTTTATGCAAGCCTCCCCTTTGATCATCTTCACCCTTTTTCATCCGCCAAAAAAAGCCAGTCTCTCTGGTCAGTACGTTAGCGTTACCATCGTTTACTTCGCGCGATGATCGAAAGCGTTTAGATTCTCAGAAGGCTGGCCTCGGACTTCTCAGTTACGTCCGTGGCTTCTCGGCCACTGCTGGCACCTTACGCGCCCTTGGTGGCGCCGGCGCAATCCATTTACTACCAGACCATCACCGTCAATGTATCTAATCCACAATTTTGCAACCCCAAAGTTGCGTACCATTTCCCAATGTGCAAGAGCGCTCCCGGTCAACGTACGCAATGTTTCCCCCCTTTGGATGTCTCCAGTTCAATTATCCAGCGCTCGGATACACCCCTGTTCTCCGCCGCACTAACAGCCTGCCGCGTATGGCCCGCATCATATCGCATGATACAGTGTGCTGTCACATCAGCTATCCTAGAGTCATCCGTGAATTAATCCTTGTATGAAAAACAATGGACTATGCCGTTCCGCGCATGCGAGTTTTCCCAAATCCCCGTTAGTGCATTTGACAGACGGCGTTGATGCTTTAAGTGAGTCCGCATCATTGACTATGGGAAAGTTCCTGCCACTGACTCGGTATAACCCAACAAAGCCCGAAATCCAACGTACCACCGTCTTGGGTTCTTCCCGTCTCCGGGTGCATTCACAGTGCAACTATTTTTATTCTCCTCAGGGCGGACGTACCAAGATTCGGTTCCACTCAATGGACCTTTTGTCGGACAAGCTGGGCGGCGACTATTCACGCTTCCTCAGACCTCGTCCCGTCAAGTCGGGTATAGATTCCTAGCAAAACAACCGTCGTTAATTCATAGTAATGACCACTGAAAATTTGAGTGAATTTTAGGTGCCTATCACGCCGGCGTTGTGACCCCGCTCCTAGCTCGCCGATCCGTAGGCATGGAAAGGCGGAGGTGAAAATCGTACGACACGTTAGGTATAACAAAGGGGCGTAAAGGACCCCGAAGACGTCTATTTCCCGAGGTGAGCCAGTTTACTTGCTCCATCAAGCCCAGACTGATTTGGGACCCACGTGGGCGGCCAGTACAGCTTATGTATCATCAATGTACCGGAAACGAGATGCTTTGCCGACGGCCCCAGTTCATTGTGTCCAAGTCCCGCTTCCATGTACTTGGTTGAACCCCCATTCATATCGCGAGCAGTATCGCATGCTGTTCTGCTCGACACGTTGAGTCGGCATCGTGGTAGTATGGGGAGTGCTGTTCAGGGTGGCAACGTAAACCACAGCCTGCGAGGAGGGGGGTATAGGGCTATGCAAGTAATGTTCGATGATTGGAAACAGCATCTCGCACGAATGCTCTATCGAACATGTGTTATGATGGGGGGGTGTCCCGCAACAGCCTTTTTTTTCTCTCGAACATGGGGTTGCCGTCCCCCAGCTGTCGCCTTGCAACATGCAGTTCACGGCAGAGCAGCACGACTAGATGTTTGCGCCTGATCGTGTATCACGGGAATCACAGCCTGATTGATGAGTTGGTAGAACATTCCGATCACACGCACAGTTAGCGGCGGTCCGCAAATATCCCAAGTCGAAAATATGAGAGGGATATCGGATAGGAGGTATTTGGCCGATATATCGGTGGTAAAAGATAGGCACCGATATGGCGCATACCCGTTCGCTCTGACAAAAATCGTTGGGCTAAGCAGACGCGGGAAGGGGAAACGCGATGGGTCGATTAGCGTGGTGTGAGTACTCGCATAACTGCGTTCATGTCTGCTCGGCTGTGCGATCTTGGGAACCCAGTGGGGCAAGGTCCATACGGAATGCTACCACATGCCAGGCGTGCATTGCCTATCTCGCAACATTGTCGGAAGAGGCTCAAGGGACCAATTAATTAACGGAGGAGAACATTCCCAATTACGCGAACAAAGTGGGGTGTTAGTAAACGCATGCACGATGTCGACGTAACGACACGCAAAATGTGTCCTAACCTGGGACTCAGGGGGGCAATCACCACTCGGCGATTTCTCGCCTGATGGACACATAGGGACTCGACTCGAACAGGGTAGGCCAAAGTATCCGTCGTAAAGTGATTCCCGATTCATGCACGCTGTTGATACACGTGTCCGTTGGACGCGCAGTCGAGGTGTTTGGAAACCCCCGGATCCAGAAAAATGAACTGGAACATTCCTGAAGGAGGATTGATCGTGATCTTTACCGCATAATCATATCAATGGAGCTCTCACGAACGTACGGACAGTTCCGATAGCGGTCACTAAATGTAGTAGTGTTGAAAATCATCTTGCCAAATCTCAGTTGGCAGGATCAGAGATGGGTGCTGATTCCACGGCTCGAGTGTGCGAAGTATAGGGAGATGCTTTGTTGGGGGGCCAAACAGAATCGCGGCGTATAGGTGCCTTTGCCGCAGGTGAAAATGCGGGACGTCGCTCAGAGAGCTCTCTGGAGACATTGTCCAGCTGGTGAGGTAATTCTGTGCACGACAGCACCGCTCGACACAATCAGTCCGACCCTGGCATGTAGCTTCGCGCACCAGTCGACCAATGATGAAACGTTCGGTTCGAGCGTTGAGATCGTCGGGGGAACCTTTCCCGTGGTTCATAACGTTCATCATTGACTCCTCGGAGATCAATGAAGAGAAAGGGAGATTCCCAACAAGGGGCGCTGAAACACAAATCTGTCTCGTGAGACATCGAGGCGGATACATGATTTCCCCAGGACAAGTCAACGGCAGTCGCCGGTTTAAGGGAGAGGGCCGCCAAAACGGTGAGAGAATGACAAAGTTGATCATACGGACCGGGGTATTCGGTCACCGAAATGAAAGTATTTTAGTATGGGTAGAATGCACATAGCTGTAGCGGTATATAGCCGGCAACGTGAGCGAGGGGTAAGAGCGTCTCTTGCGGGAACGGACGGTGAACAGGCGATTGAAGGTTTGAGTTGGCGAGTGACGTCGAGGATGACGATTCGCTGTCTATAGAACTGTAGGACCAACTTCGCGAAGTGATGTGCAGACGAGAAGTGAATCTAAAATAGACGCTAAAGGAACCGACCACGGGGAGTTTTAGCGCGGACTCGATGGTGGAACAAACACAACGCATTTTGGGATACCGAACACCGTCGTTATCATTGCGGGCATAATCAGGCCTTGATGATCAAGTTGATGCCATGGATATACTTGCAGTGTGACTTTCCTCGGCGATACAGCTACACATCACTCTCGACGGTCATGGCGAACTTCGGACAGCGAGTGCAATACACGTGCAGATAATGGAGTCCTGCGAAGGCGAGGGTTATTTTTTCATCCACGAGACACAGGCGGGTCGTGCGAACGTTGTAGAACAATTCGTTTACACAAGCGTCTCCGTCTTCCCAATGTGAGATCATGTCGGCGCTACGAGAGCGATCATTGTCAGTGGGTGTGCGATCTGCCAAGAATCATAGGCCCACCGTCCTCCCTGATTGAGATTCTCGTTAATTTGAACGAGCACGATGTATTTACTGGTCGGGGGACGTCAACGTGGAATTGTGACTCTCGCCGCCGAAACTCACAAGCCAGACGGTTGGATCTCTATCATCCGATCCTTGACCCGCTCCTTGATGTCCCTCATCCACGATTTGACTTGTTCCCGGTCGGGAGTCCAGATCGCGTGCTGCAGCGTCGTCTGGAGGAGTTTCTTCATGTACATGCGGAGAAGCTCCGTGTCAAAGGCAGGCCTGACCGGATGAGGTGAAGTGGCCTCTGAGCGGGACACTGGAGAACGGAAGCCATACGATGTCGACATTCCTTGCCAACGAGCGTTCCCGTGTCGTGTTGCGATCCCTGCTGATCGTACTACGTGCTGGGGATTTGTTTGCTCGCTGTTTGTGCTCCACCCGGACATGACCTACAGGCGTCAATAATTCGCCTTGCAGCCTCAGAACACCTCGTCTTGTAGGCGTCATGTCCTCGATATCCTTTCCTCATTCTGCCGACGTCGACCTCGTCCCGTCCTCGTCGTTGCACGACTCCATGCAGCCGCAGTTCTACGCACCGCCTGGCTTTGACGTGGACAGCTCCTTTCAGATGAACCCACTCTCTGCCCACCCGCCGCGCACACCCCGTGCCAGCACAGTAACGCAGTCGCACTTTGGGAACATCACCACGAATTCATACGATGAAAAGTCGGAAACAACTGAAAAAGCGGAGGATACTGCAGATGAGGGCGACGAGGAGAGCGAGCGCGTGAAGGAGGCAGAAAAAAAGGTCGGTGTGCACGAGGTATGGCGGGACATGATAGCCACGAGCGGAGGTCGGGACAAGGCATTCGTGCGTATGTCATACCTTCTGCTCGTGCAACCACATTAACGCATTCTGGGCGACAGAAATTGATGCAATATTCGATACGTGTATACCTATTGTTCCACACCAATCTTCTGTTCCGAAATAGCAAGACTGCCTGGCAACAAGGACTAGTAAGGAGACTCGAGTCTGCCCGCAGTGGTTTTTCCTTCACAAGGTGCTAAGCTTCGAGAACTCGTGCTCGGTCGTCTGACTTTTGGACATTAGGAAAATGCTCATTCTGCTCAACTGGCTGACTCCGTTGAGCACTATAATGGCGCAAAAGACCGTTCCCTATTCGTCTAGCGGTTCATCGACCACCCCCCATGGTCTTGCAGACGTCCCACCAAGAAAACCATCGCCGTCCTTTACCGGAGACCTTCTCTCGCATCCTTTCTTGCATGCGCTGCTTTCTGCGCCGCCTCCCGTCCTGCTCGATCTCGTGAATGGTGTTTCAGACGATATATACACGCTCTCGCGACTAGGACTGGTTGGTCCCAAAACAGGTGCTAGGGCGGCACGTTTTGCGGATTGGTGTTGGCTTTTCGGAACACTTGTGGGTTTGGTCGAGAACGGCGTTGAAATGGGTATCGTGGAGAGTCTTCAGCGCGAAGGCAAGTGCCAGTTACGCGGTCGCAACGATCTGCTCAAGTCAAGTTGCAGTGGAGAACCGAGCATACACCGAGTCGTTGGAAGGAGCGACGTCGAAATCTCGACCCAAGGCGACGAGACTGGACGAGAAGGAACTGGGGAGACTCCGACGCAAGCGCTACTGGCTGCAGGTCACCCGGACGAAGTTGATCATGGACTTTGTCTTTGTTTGTGAGAGAGGCCATGCCTGCGTGTCCTGTATGCTGATCAGGTGTCTTGCTAGCGTATGACATTTTCAGAGTCAAGCGTGCAAGGAACACCATCCAGTCGTTTGCGGGTCTTGCATCTGCCATACTCAGGTATTTGACACCTCCAGTTGACCTGACCGACACTGAGCGATGATGGTAGTTCCGCAAAGCTCTACGACAAGTTCAAATCTATTCTCGTCACCAAGGCACTTTCGAACACGGAATGAGATGGATGCACCAGGGAAGACAGTCCATGATGGACACGTTTACCCGTTGCTCGATACTCCGTCTGCTCGTTTTACTCGTCGTATCACATCTTACGGGGCATATCGTATCAAATATACCGTAGATTTTTCACCTGCCAGCGGACAGCTGGGGCCACCAAGAGCTCGTTTTGGGTGATGGGACTTGATGAGAAGCGGAGCGCTGTCGTTGGAGGGAGTCGACTTCCTGTTCGAGGGCACGGATGCGCTCTCTCGCCTCGTCGAGGAATTTTTCGTGGGCAAGACGGCTCTGGACGAGATGGAGGCCCTGGATGGCGAATCGGCCGTTGAGAGCGGGACGTACGAAAAAGGGAGAAAGAAGGGGAATCCCACGAGCGGTGCCCCGACGCCACCGGAGCGGCGGGGAGTCGGGGTATGCCACGGCAGGCGAGGAACGAGGGCAGAGGCGGGGACGCACCATGTACACCGCCGAACCGAGCAGCGCGACAGGGATCATCGCGGGAAGCAGCGCCGCGTAAAAGTCTGCATGCCCGCTCCGCGGTCTGGGGGCGGGCGTGCTGTACGCCCGCCGCCGATGAGCCACGCATGTGCGCAGCGCCCGTCCGAGAGACATGCCAGTGGCGTACGCACGTTGACTGGGGTCGAACGTGTGTGCAGGGTGACAGCGACGCTCAGCTAAACTAGCGGCCTCTGTCGTTGTGGGCGGGTGTGAGCGTGGTACAAAGATAGAAACCAAGGCGAGACTGCAATTTGCCAGTGTTTTACATTTTACCACCACGTCCCTCCCTTTCGCACCCGCTGCGTACCCACCCCTTCCCCTTCACCAGGCTGGATCCCCGCTTCAACGTGCTCGTTTCGACCCCCCAGCGGTGAGGTCGAGGATCATCCGCCAGTGCTCGAGGCAAGACACCCCAGTAGGCCCAAATGTCGGACGAGAAAGTCACCGTGTCCTCGTCTTCTGCGAGCGATATCGACACCAATTCTCGCATTCCCCCACTCCGCAGCACATATCGTCCGGCTCATTCGTTCATCCCTGCTCACCTTCCACCTCCGTCCTCGTGTCCTCGCCCGCAGTCCCATCGCTATGTACGTCCCCGCGGACTCCGGATATGGAACTTGTTCAAGAAATGGTCCCCCGTCTTGGCCTACGCCGCGACCAGTCTTGGTTTCCTCCTTGCGATCGCATTTTGGAAAACCCAGGTCTTTGATGGTGAGTAACTCTGCACCCTTGATTGCCCGCTTATCCATCACCCTCTTTGCCAAAACCGTATTCTCCCTATCACCTGTCCTGATGACATGCATCTCCAATCGACCTCGATGCAATCAAGGCCTTGATCAACTCTCCCATTGGCTGCGCGATGACGAGTACTTTGGCTTCGCCGTCCTCTTTTGCCTCATCTTTATCACCACATTCCGTAAGTACACATCACATCATCGCTAATTCACTGGTTGCTTTTTCTGTCACTTGGTTCCCATCCGGGGTGCTTCTGTCTGTTTCGGTGCTGATCAACCCTTGCAGCCCCCCTCCCCCTGTATTCCACGCTGATCACCCTCTCTGGATATACCTATGGGCCATGGATCGGCGCGGTGATATCCTACGCTGCCGCGCTATCAGGCGCGATTGTCGTGTTTTCCCTATCCCGCGCTTTCCTTCGCGAGCAGATTACTCGCTGGCTACAGTCAACCCGCGGACTGTGCCGAGCCGTCCGTGCGATCGAACGCAGACCGCAACTGCTCTTCCTCGTCCGTCTCGCACCCTATCCCTACAATGTCATGAACGTCCTCCTCGCCGCAACAACCTTGAATATGAAGACGTACGTCACGTGTACAGGACTCTCCCTCTTCAAGGTGATCGTGCACACGAGTATCGGTGCGGGGATCCGGTCGTTCAGTGCAAACAAGGGCAGTGAAGAAAAAGACAATGGGTGGAGTAGAGTTTGGACGATTGCCGGCATCGCCCTTTGCGTCGCGCTCTTTTTATACCTCAGCTGGGTCGCACGGCGGGCGGTGGACGTTGAACTAGACGATGAGATAGAGCCATCCGGCGCTTCCTCGGAGGAAAGAGTAGCATTCTTGAGCGCGGACGTTCCACCCGAAGATGAGGCCGCCTCGCGTCCGTACAACTTGGCGTCCCTTTCGCGGGAGGTCATGTCCGAAGCGCAACTCGCTTCGCACGCCCCTGTCGTCTCCCGACATAACGAGACGGGTATCGGTGCAGCATAACAGCGGCCCCATCGCGCACTCCCCGACTTTTTGTGCGGGGACGTTAGACTGAGACGTGCTCTCGCGCAAGAAGATACTCGAAACCTGGCCGACAGTGTACTATGTATTTCTCCTGGATTAAATCAGCTGTAAACCTTTTTGACTCGGCTTGGACGTTGACGTTGCACACCTAATTTCCTTTTTTCCTTCCCCCTCGTATGCATCCGTTCGTTGGCTTCATTTTATCTCGCTTGTATTAATGCCATTGTGTGCTGTGCACATCGTGGACGATCCACCCAGATGCAAACATGGAGTGGATGGGGACGCGCGGTCTGTGACGCGATCAGGATCCTCGTGTGAGACACTGCCCTAAGGCTGCCACCCTGCGACGCGGCAAAACGCGAACGTTGGACGCCACATGAACCTTGTCATTTAATGACGCCTCACGGGTACCGTCCTTTCCCCAGCTCTCTTTTTCATCGTATCATGACGCGACACGACTGGCTGGCTCTCGCCTGCTGGGTAATGAAAAGCCACCCGGGCCCATCCTTGCCGTTTGAACCTAACCTAACTTTTTTTTTTCGACTCGGGGTACGAGTGACGTCATATACTCCCGTCACATGACAGATACGACACAAACAACAAAAATACAAGGACAAATACAGTACATCCCCGATCAGAATTCTGTGCGATCAGATCTGCACTACCAGATCGGGATTGTGTCCGAATCGGGAGAGCGGACGCCGGTCTAGTTCATGGACCCGATCTGTCGTGGGACACACCTGGCGACGGTCCGGCCCATTCAAATGATGGTGACCGCTGTGGTTACGCCCTTGCAAATGAAAACTTGCCGCCTCACGCCCGCATGGAAAGCGACAACGCACTTGCTTCCGTTTATAGTGCACCAAGTCGAGTCAGGATATCAATGAACTGGGTAACAAGTATACGGGGTAACCGTATGTAACAGCCAGAACGAGACGCGAGCAGTGAGAAAAGGTATCAAAAATGGGGGTGAATGGAGCGTGATACTACATATGAGATGAGTCAAGGTATACACGACGCAATGTGAGAGCAATGCAAACGACGAGAGGGGTATGATGGGTTTCGTGAAATGAACGGACGGGCGTCTTCCGGTTTCGTATATAAAGCTTCTAAAAACGAGAAGCGAACAAGAATGAAAGGAGGAGAGGAAAAAAAAGGAACGCAAGTCGTGAGATCAAGGGAAACAACGAATGTTATCGTCCGAGTTCGAATGAAGACAGTTGGAATGACAATCGTAAACCGCGTACCACCATCTAGAATCCCACCGCAGGCGCCGGTGCGTCTAAAGTTCGCCCATCGGTTTTGGTATATTGCGGAGGGAGATGCTCATTCAAGGGCACAAAGCCGAAATCAGGGGAGACTTATTCAAGAAACTATTGGTCAGTAAGCCACGCCGTAAGACATCAGCGAATGACGAAACGACTTACAACGATTGATGTCCGTCTCAGGCCCGCCGTAACCATCCGTGAGCGGAGGCGTGTTTGCCTGCGAGGAAGAGGTGTGTGATGCAGCACTAATCGAGGAAGCGCTCGTCGAAGGACGCTGGGTAGCCTGCGTGGGTTGTCCCCAGCCATTGCGACCATCCATCGAATCGATGGATGGGTTGCCGCCCACGGCAGAGTAAGCGAATTCAGTCTGGTTTGAACTGAAACCATAAGGGTCGACGGAGGGTAACTGTATCATGCTCCGCACTCTCGGCATGGTTCCGTTTTGTTCGTCGGCTGGCTGAGGAGAAGACGAGGGCCGTTCTGAATGGTGTTCGTAAGGCGAGGGGTAAGGACTCATGGCTTGGCTGTGGCGTCGGGGCCGCCCCACCCTGAGCGAGCTGCTGGGTCCGTACTGCTTCGAGGAGGACGGCGGACGAGACAGCGTGGGGGAAATAGGCCTGTGGTGGCTAGACCCCGGTCGAGAGTAGTCGCTCTGGTGGTACGCTTGGTGGGTAGGCGACTCTTCGTAGGGCAACGACGAGACAGAGGAAATCGAGTACCCCGTGGTTGGACGGCTGTGTGTGTCGGGGGACAACGACGGGGGTGTATGGTCGCTGTGCATGGACATGTTCGAGTACGAAGACGCGTAAGAAGTGTTGATGGTGGGGGTGGGGCGGGCACCATACCCGTTGGTGGTCGGGGGGTTCAGGAGCGAAGAGAGGCTGCCAGAATGGCTGGAGGTGGAGCTGTTGGGTGAAAAGGACCAGCTCTGCTCCGTGTACGGGTACTGCGAGGACGAGACCTGCGGGTTGTGGTGGGTGTAGCCAGAGTTGGCGCCCATCGCGCTGAACTGGGTAGAGGGGGATTCGTCTGCGGGAGAAATGGGCTGGAGGTTGTGCGACTGGCCGAAGATGCTGTGGCTCTGGGAGATGGCGGGAGGCTCAGAGGGAACCGTGAGGGGTGGCAGGGCCGCCCTTGGGTATGAGGTTCCCCAGCCAGCAGCAGCAGGCGAGCTGAGGGGGGTGAACGAACCAGGAGCAGAGAATCCGCGCGCGCGACCACCGAGGAAGTTGGGCTTGGTGCCGACGGAGGGGACGGAGAGAGGGACGGGGCCGGCACCGATAGCGGAGCGCGGCGGGGGGATGGTCGGGCCCTCTTGGGTTTCGCGTTTTCGTGGCTTTGGGAGGCGCGGTGGGACGCGGCGTTTGAAATTAGCAACGACCTCTGGAGGGGAATGGCGATTGAGGGTTGGGTGGGCTGGTGGCAGTGTCAGAAGGAGACAAGGTTTGAGGCGGTGCGGGGGGACATACACCATGTGCTTGCATCAGGATCATCGATGGCTGGGTCAACGTTGCGGAGGTTCACTTTGCGCATGAAGCCATAAATCTGTACGGAAGGGATTCATTAAGCGACATGAGGGTGTGTTGCGACAAAGGGAAGAAGCACGGACGTTGAGTTGCCGAGAAAAGGAAGCAAATCTGGATTGACGGTAGACGCTTGGGAGGACGTGGAGGGCAAGCTGCTCGGGGCGTTCCACGATGATGTGTTCGCCGGCGGGGTCCCATCTGATCATGTGGTGGTTCTCTGGACGCTCGAGAAGGCTGGGGGACGCGTCGGGGGAGAGAACGGGGAAGCGGGGGACGAGACTTACGCGTAGAGTTTTGTGAGGAAGGTGGCCTGGGGCTTGGACTCTGTCTTGGCGGGCTGGTGCTGGTCGTGGGACTTGATGGTTGGTGGCGGGGACGGGTCGTCAGAGGGCGAGTCGTTGGGGGAGCTTGGGGGGTATAGGGGCGGCTGTGCGGTGGATATCTGCGGGTATGCGTGGTCTGCTGGGCGGGACCATTGGGTGCGGTGGGGTGGATATGAGGGAGCGTAGAGGTCTTGCATGTCGAACGTTGCAGGGCGTAGGGACGGAATGGTGAAGGCGTCGAAGGGAGGCGAGCTATGTACTTGAAGAAGCCGGGACCAGAAAAGAAACGAGAAAAAAAAAAAAGTCAAAACAGACAGAGGCAGTCGACGGTCGAGTCGACGATCGACTATGTATATTATAAAAATCCATCGCCGGTGGAGAATTCATATTCCCCGAATTTAGCACTTACGTGACCCCTCTCTCCTCTCCCTCCATTTTCTCCCGCAGCTTCCCGTTCAGGTCCACTACGTAATCAAGGGTCCTCCTCACAAGCCGCGGCCGCGTTCGGAAATCACCCTCGGTAAACTCTGCCACAACACGCGCAAACACATCTCCCCTCCAAATACGGTCGCCGTGCCACTCCCTCGGCGCCGAGGCATGCTGCCCATGTCCTTTTCCGGCCACTCTCCGCCCACACTATACTGTATCGCGATCTCCATGTGATCGCACTGCTGCTAGTGGCCGCTGCACCATCTTGGGCGAATCTCAGCTTGAATCTCATGTCAGCGAGCGACTGTGCTCCCGCTTCATCGCCTCCTCCCCTGCCTCGTCCTGCCACAGCGCGCGCTCTTTGCTGTCCTTCCCACGCCCACACAGCTGGCTCGTTTGCTTCCTCCTTGGCTCGCTTTCGCACTCATCGGGGTCCTGTCATCCCCTCTATGGAAATCGAACCCGCATCCCGATCTGGAAGGTGTCCTCCTCGACGATCCGCACCGACGTCTCCCCCGCCCACCCTGCTTACATATTCGCCGACTCTCTCGACCCCGACGCCTTCTCCCCTCCCCGCCGATCACGCCAGGGATCCTCCCCACTGTCCTCCCCTCCTCCGCTCCCGTCGCCACCCGAGTCCATCCCCGTCTCTAACGCTCCCGAGGCCTGGTCATCACATCCATCAGCTTCGTTTCTGCACTGATTCCCGAACAGCTGATCGCTACCTCTTGTTACCATCACGTCTGCGATTAGAATAGCTTGTTTGTAATCAGGTATCATATCACTAAGAACACCATCAGGGGCGCTCGATCAGCGGTCAGCTTGTCCAGCGCACAAGCCTCGTAAGTACTGCCAAAGAAAGGTAACGATAAGAAAAAATGGGGTAACTGTGCAATGCAAATAGTACAAGTGAAACCCAGCGTTTTTGTTCTCCAGAAAGCAAGCAATGTCAAAGTCTAATCAAAGGGAGCAATCGCAATCGGAAACGACAGACCTCTGCCAAACAACCCTCCAGGGTCACTGGCGCGAAACAAAAATGCTCAGACGTCACAATTCACCGTCATAGTGTATCGTGACGCTGTTGAACGCCCCAAATAAATCCCCATCTGGTGGCGAGTCCAGCCCGTCGTCATAGCCACGCGTACCAGGTGCAACCATACACCCTTGTTCCTCTAGGTGCAGTGAGCGCGACTCCTTTAAATGTCGGAAATTGCTAGCATCAGCCCCATTTGATGCAGCTGGGACAATCTAGACATCAAACAGGTGGATCAGCGGATGCATCCACCACGCAAATATGAAATGGGACACGCAGCCACGTGGTCCACCCATGAAAAAGGAACAACCGGCACAAGTGCGCGACACGACTCGTACGGTCGACACCCCAACAAAAATGAGCTGATATCCTCCACATACCGGTGGCCGTGTGTGACGCAACAGACCCCAATTCATCTTGGCAAACCACTTGTGGTGCTTCACCTCGCTTGCACCGCTTCTGCTGCCCAATCGTGTCCGCTCATCCTTGTCCAAAAGCCGGACAATGATGTCTTTACAGGCACTGTCCAGCAAATTTCGGTCACCGCGACAATACTCACACAGGTCATCGACATACCCGGATATCTTGGGCGTATCGCGAAAATGCACAGGAAGCAACCGAATATTCGCAAACGTGTCGTTCCTCTCCTTGCCCTTGAACGGTGTCGTAGCGAACTGTATCACCGATCCCGATGATTGGAAATCGGGCGTGCGTCAGCAATCTCTCACACTCTACTTCCGCGACGTAACGTCGACTTACGATCATCTCATAAATGAGGATGCCGAGGGTCCACCAATCTACAGCCGCAGTGTGTCCTTGTGCGGCAATCACTTCAGGTGCAATGTACTCTGCAGATCGAAGCACAAGGGTCAGATACCTTGTACACAGGACGCAGCATCCTGACCTTCAGTCCCGACAAACGAGTTCGTCCTAAAGTCAGCCGTGCAAGACATGGTATCGATCATAGGCACCTGGAAGCAGAAAGCAAGTGTTACAAAGGTTTGTCACATAGTCGACGGAAAATGCATACCCCGTTCGGCTCTGATTGGTGAATGGTGGCAGGTCGTCCCCCCGGATGTCCCGACTGTTTAGCCAGGTCGAAGTCTGACAACATGATGTGTCCGGATTGATGCAGGAGGATGTCTGTCAAGTGTTTAGCATTACGCTCGTAAGTGGTAACTAAACTAGAAACTGAACGCACTTTCGGGTTTAAGGTCGCGATATATAAACCCATTGAGGTGTAGGTATTCTAGTGCGGCGACTACTTCGGCAGCGTAGAACCGTGAGCCATCCTCCGGAAGACACTTGCCCGGACGTGTTTGCAAGGCGCGAAAGAATTCCCCGCCCATACAATATTCCATACAGAAGTACAGATATTGCTCTGACTGGAAGGAGTGATAGAGCGTCACAATAAAGGGGTGATTAGAAGTAGCGAGGATTTCTTGCTCCGTCAATGCTCGCTTAATCTTCTTCCGCTCTATCATCTCCTTCTTCGAGAGCACTGAAATCGCAGGTAAATACTGGCAAGGGTGAGATCGGATAGGACCTGCCTTTCATGGCGAACAACTTGTCTGTTTTCTTCTCTTTGACCAGGTAGACGCGCCCAACGTCGCCTTTGCCTAGCATCTTGATTTTGAGGAAGCTCGAAGGGCCAACTTCGACCTGCGCGAAAAATATATCGCCTTGGAGGGGACGGTGACGGTGAGACGGGACGTACGGAACGAACTTTGATAGAGTTGCTTGAATAAGTTCGCCGGAAAGCAACTTTTCCGGGGCCCTCAGGGTTTGGATTTGTGATCCGAGTCTTTGGAGTTCCATTGCCTGGGTATCGATCGTGTCTCGTGGAGCGACCTCTTGATGAGCCAGAGGAGATGGTCTCCAACGAATCATCACCGTATTCCGAAATGCTCGGTGGGCCGCCAGGAACCGAGGGAATCACCTCTGCTGGAGCGAGTAAACCATTCTTTGTCGGCACAGTTGATCGCGATCCAGACATGAAGAGATGCTTGGCATTAGGAGCGGATGCGACACGACGGATGAAACGAGTCGCAGAAGCACTCATCGCTCGTGGTGACAAGGGTCCTGAACGACTTGGCGAAGGACCATGTCCCGAGGGGGGCATAAAAGACTGTTGGGACGGATCGGCAGTCTGGGACTTGGCTGCGGGAAGGTGCGGAGCGCGACTGAGGTTGATTCGTTGTTTCTCCGACTTTGTCCTGACGCGTGGTTGAGGATGCAGAGAAGCGGCCACCATGTCAACGGGTGCATGTGACAACTGAGACTGCTCCTGACATTGCTGGGCTTGGCTTGGGCAGCCTCGGGAGTCAGGCACAAGGTACGAGGATTTTGGAGTTCCGACCGGAACAGACTCGATGGACTGGGTCTTGGAGGAATTGTAGGAAGAACGTTCGTCAACGGACTGGGGTGTTGAAGGCGTCAGGCAGGGGCTGGGCGGTGACCCGGATGTAAGTTTGGTGGTGAGGGAAGAAGAAATGGGCCTGGGTACGCGATCAAGAAGAGGAGCACCGTTGACATTTGCCAGTTGCTTTTTCGACGAACTTGGCAAACGAAAGACAGACTTCCATGACGAGTGTGTCGGAGTCAAAGGGGGCGGCTGTGAATGCATGGCCAAGGCGGATGCTGAGCAGCTGCGGCTTCGGTGTCGATCGGGGATCCTCGATCGCCTGGGTATACAGCTGAGAGGTCGCTCGCGGGAGAACGAGAAGCCGGACGAGGAGGAGGGGGAGACGGAGAAGTGAAGAAAATGTTTACCGGCAAAGTAAGCGAAGGGGTGGTGCTGTGGCACTTGGGCTCGTTCCTTGACACCGTACGAACGGCGGCATAGAAAAACGTGGCTTAGTCAGACGGCAAATGCCCCTCTTCATCCTTTTTTTTTTTCGTTTTTAGCTTGTTTTTTTCTTTGACGTACTCGTGAGCCACCGAAACCAACTCCGCACAGGACCACACAATCCCCACCCTACTTATGCAACACAGGGGCAGAACCGACTCCCCGCTCAAGAGCCATCCAGCCAGCGTAGATAACCGGTCCTCCTCAACACCAAGTTCGGACGGCATGGATCCGATCAGATACACGTCTCGGCCACTCACAAGTGCTTGGCAACCTTGTCTGGGATGGAGACACGGCGGGACGTCGACCGATCTGCTGA
Source organism: Brasilioporus rufonigricans (assembly GCA_038089195.1). Taxonomy (NCBI): domain Eukaryota; kingdom Fungi; phylum Basidiomycota; class Agaricomycetes; order Boletales; family Boletaceae; genus Brasilioporus; species Brasilioporus rufonigricans. The sequence continues at coordinate 11,306 of JBBPKJ010000011.1, read as the reverse complement.
ACGCGTGATATCACGGAGTCTCCAAGGAAATTAAATCCAGTAGGTCCCGCGTCTGGACATAGACACCGTGGCGGACGCTGTCCTAGTTGTTCCGTGACCGGCCTGTGGAGACAGCGAGGGAGTGAAAATACGTGGTTATATTTAAGGCATATCCCTACAAGCTGTTCCCCACCGGCAGGATCTTCCCGTCTTCATGAGAATGGCACAGGCAATGTCGCTTAAAAGAGTGTTGGATTGCAATGTCGTGACCTCGCCTAGTGCGTGCGCCGTTTCTCTCGGATCCGTCAGAGGACATTTCGCCCCGGTGAGGACGATGTTCGCACACGAGAGCGCCATATGAAGAGCATGTTGGTCTGCCGGACGATGTTGGACCGATGTGCGCGGAGAATGACAACGGAGACGGTTGGACGTGAAACGACGCCAGGAAGCGCCATGTTATATATTCAAACTCGTTATCCATGCCAGTGTGATACCCCCTCCATCATGTCCTCCTCTCCCCAAGCAAAAGAATCGCAGCCCCTCCTCAACGCCCCGCTTCCCCCCGCTTCCTACGACGCCCTCTCTCCTCCCCCTCCCTCCCCCGATGACACCCCCCCGTTGAACGAGGTTTCCCGCGTTGATTTCTTCTGGATTGTCTCTGGTCTCTGGAGCGCCGTGTTCCTAGGCGCCCTTGACGGTATATTCCCTTGGATCTTCGCACATGCGTCACCCCAACCTTGTCCCGACAGGCACCGTCGTAGCCACACTCGTATCGCCCATCGGAAGCTACTTCAACAAGTCAGAACAGTCCTCATATCTCGGCACGTCCTACCTCCTCTCCGTTTGTTGCTTCACCCCTTTATATGGTCAGCGTCTACGATCATTTTCCTCCCCTTCCCTCTAAACTCTTATTAGGTCGACTATCAGACATTTTGGGACGGAAGGGCGCAATGCTTCTCGCCTTGTCTTTATTCGGTCTGTGTCGCAGATCTCGCTAGGAACATCTTCCTAATTCATATTAGGATCTGGCACAATTGCATGCGGTCTCGCCCCTTCAATGGAAATGCTCATTCTCGCTCGTGCCATCGCTGGTATGGGCGGAGGCGGGTGCGTCTCTCAGTCATCCCTACCAATTGTCCACCACCACTCACTTGTCGTCAAGTGTTATGACAGGTTTGTCCATCGCACGCGTTCGATCCATTGAAAATTCACATCTTTAAAGTCACTAGTGTCGCCATCACCGATCTCGTCCCATTGTGAGTGCCATCATTCCCCCGCCTGTCCATTGGTCAACTTAAATGCCTTCCTAGAAAGCACAGAGGACTTTATCAAGGAATGACAAATATGTAAGTCACTCGGTCCGATGGCCCACATCAGTCCTCGAAATATTGTACCAGCTTGTTTGGCCTCGGAGCCGGCCTGGGCGGTCCGCTCGGAGGATGGATCAATGATACCTGGGGATGGTAGGGGCATCGCCAATTGCAGCATCGTTGGTTTACTTATCTTCGTACCAGGCGCGCAGCTTTCCTCTTGCAGGTGATCGTCTTCCCTGTTGCATGGCTGGCGACGAAGGGCTGATTTCTTGGATAGGCGCCGCTACTACTCATCTCTTTCATTTTAGTCGCGCTCAAGGTCAACATCAAGTTACCTGATGCCGTCGCCAACGAAGGCACATTTTCAAAACTCAGTCGTATAGATTTCCTTGGCTCTTTTACATTGGTTGTTTCTGTTGCATGCATGTTATCGGCATTCAGTATCAAAACTACAGAAGAACTACCGTGGTTGCATCCCCTAATATGGGGACTGCTCACGGTGAGCGCTATCTTTGGGGTAGCGTTCATCTACGCCGAGGCGCAGTGGGCACCATATCCTGTCATGCCGCTACGTTTAATATTGCAGCGTACACCATTGGCTGTTGCACTAGCCAATTTTATGGCATCAATGACTGCATTCTCGATGGTAAGTTTGTTAACAAATGAGTCTTCCCTTGTGATGATTTTTGCTTCTTCCCCAGCTTTATAATATACCGTTATACTTCTCTGCGGCCAGGCTGAATTCATCCACGGACGCCGGTAAGCAAAAACTTTCCGGCAACCCCTGGGCTGACCGACTCTGACAGGACTCCACTTATTGCCACACTCCGTATGCCCTACCTGTCCCTTTAACCGTTTGCGACTCATTCGCCTTAGGTCGCACTGTCAGTGGGCAGCGTGCTAGCTGGCTGGTTGGTTTTTCCTTGCTAGCAAGTATAGTGTTTCTGAATTTGAGCAATCCAGGTGGATGCGCAAGACCGGGAAACTCTACAATCTCACTCTGGCCTCAGCTGCGCTCTGCATATTAGCAAGCGTGCTTGTTGCTTCGTGGAATGAGAAGACGCCAACCCTCCATCTGTGGCTCGACATCGTACCACAAGGCTTTGGAATGTCCAGCCTCATAACAACCACATTGATTGTAAGTTTCTGTCCACTTATCACCATTTTCATCTTACGCTTGGCCTTGGTAGGCGATGATCGCAGGCGTTTATAAAGAAGACATGGCTGTGGCCACTGGAAGTGAGTATCACCATCTCATAGGTATGACAACCAGCTTGATCGTCCATACTATCGTACAGTCACATATCTATTCCGAACTACGGGTCAAGTTCTTGGGGTTAGCTTGTCAGGCGCACTGCTCCAGAGCGTACTGCTTGTGCAGTTGAAGAAGCGAATTACAGGATCTGGATCTTCAGATGTCAGCGGCGAGGTTGATATAAGCAGCTTCATTTGTATACTAACACCCTCCCCTTTGCCCAGATCATAGAAGAAATACGGTCAGAAAACCCTTGGAGCACTGCCTAGCTGTGTGGACTGACGGGATTATTAGGCATTCGATCAGTTCGATTCCAGACCTTCCCCCTTCTCTCCGGAAGGTCGCGATGGAGTCGTATGCAACGGCATTGCGTGTAGTTTTCATTTCTCAAGTCGCGATCAATGTTCTCGTATTCATTGCCTGCATACCCATTGAGGAGCACCCTCTTCCGTGCGTCTTCCTCGAGATCCCTAATTCCTGTACGGCTACTGATGTGGTATGCTGTTTGCTAGAGGAACCCATCAAGAACAGGAAGAGTATTACCGCCAACATCGAAGCGAAGACAACAGGGGTGAAGCAATAGAGTGACATATGTGCTATCGCTGCGATACCTTTACACGGAAATTTGCACTGTAATATCAAGTACATACCCTCAGATCATCACGGAACTGTACAAGCGTGTTTCTTATACCCGAGATACATTTGTTGGATCAACCGATACAGTACCATCCGAGACTAGATACGGGGTGGTTAGGCCGTGGATTAATGCTCGGCGTAAGTTGAAGACAATCAATGCTCGGTAACAGCCTTCTCTTTTATCCAGCGTCTGGGCCGCTTCTCTACTACCGCTGTTGATCCGCCTCCTCGCGCTTTCCGTTCACTCTCCGCGTGATAGCTCCGGTCGGGCCGCACAGGACATGGTAAAACGTTCGACGCAGAAACGGTCAAAACCGAGGCAAAGAAAGTGAGCCCAAAGAGGGTGGATATGAATGTGCGACGCAGCCGATGTGTCATGCGAAGAATACCTGGCATCCTAGGGCTGCACGGACAGCAGTCAGAACGAACGGAGGCCGTAACATGTAACATTGCCAGCCGCGACCTACCTACTCTCTCCCCATAGCCCACGCTTTACGATGTATTTTGGAGGATAGTCGTGTCGAAAACGACGCATTCGTTTTTCGAATGCCGTCGTTATATGTCGTTGACGGTTGTTTGTCTCCGAGTCCTCCCATCTGCGCATCCGGACGACCCGCGCACACGCTCGATTCAATACCTACTTTCGGTCACGCACGAGGTCAGGCATGCCCAACTTTCGCCCCAACATTCGCGTCCTTCGGGATATGAAGGCGCGCAACGGGGTCATGGAGAACGAGGTCATGCGTCGAGCGTATCTCTACGTCGCCCGCAACGAGACGCTCCCGCCCCACGTCCGCCACCAAGCCCAGCTGCAGCTCAACTCGTTTGGGAGGTACACGCGCCCGACGTCTGTCGTCAATCGATGCACCGAGTCCGGGCGAGGGCGGGGCGTCATGAGCGAATTTGGCCTTTGCAGGGTAGGTCATCGAGCTCATGAGTCGTGGACCTGTTCTTCTCTCTGAGACGCCCTAGTTTCAATTCCGGCTAAAGGCGTTGAACAATGAAATACCAGGTGTCAAGAAAGCTTCCTGGTGATCACTCTCTATTCGTCCAAGTGAGGACTGTGTGTTTCTCTGATAAAAATGTATTGAATGGCACTGGCACTAGGCTTTTGACAAGCATCGTCGCATACTTTCCTTAAGGAATACAACACAACAGCGCGTATATATTATCCACCTTTTCGATTAGATAGCTAGATGTCTAGCCCGATAAAATACATGGAACACAATATTAACTTAAGAACTGGGCGAGTCGCCCTGAGCACCAATATCGGACAGTGTAAGCTCGCTCTCGCCTCGTTCTCGCCTCCAGCGGTTGCATATGTTCAACGTGGTATTCTCGATCAAGTACCTTTCGTTCAGAAAAGTCAGGCACCGCGATGATTGCAAACAGAACATTCATCCTCACGAATATTTTCGCAACCACCATTCTGCCAACTCCCAGTTACTGTGTGCAAGAACATCGTCGCCATGTAGTTTTATTGCTTTTTTGTAATCAAAGAGGCAATCTGCCAAAGAGAATTGACCTTAAAGAATATCAGTTTACCGATCTGTGGCGCAAACCACGTCCCTGACCTCGTAGCAGGATGATACGGTCCCGTAATCCAGGATGAACAATGCGGTCAATGACACTTTCTGTTCCGTATGAGAAATCGTACGTCACGCAGCACGGAAACACAAAACGCACCATGATTGATTGTCCTATGAAAGCGGGTCGATCAGCAAACAGCCTCGATATACCAGGCACAATGTAACAGACTTTACCTTTGGACTAGCGTAGGCCGTAGCGAAGAGGGCAAGCAATAGGCGCTGTTTCTCATGTAGTTCTCGAGGTGATACCTAGAAAAATGGAGTTGGATTGCAAGCAGAAACAGTCCTTAGCACCGCATACCTGATGAGCTTGAAGGCTTCAATCTTTTTGGGATCTCGCAACTCCAGTAGCGAGGCTTCTTCATCGTCCGGCTCTTCGCTCTGTGGAGCAGGAAGGATACGCTGCTGCGAGGCTACAGGCCCATTCTTACTGGGCGGGTAAGGTAAAGAATTCATTCCCTGATCAACGCCGATACCGATCGGGGGCATGTATGATGAGTATGTACTGGAGGTCGACGGGGTGGTATAGTGGGCAGGGGTGCTAGAGGGGGTAGGTGCCATGAAGACGGGGGAGCTTCCGTGGCCATTACGGAGCACATCTGAGAAAATATTCTCTTGTGGGGATCGTGCAGTGGAAGAATATATGGAGGACGCCGATGGATGAGGAGGGGGAGGCACAGTGGAGCTCATCGGCATGATGAGGTGATAACTGTCATGGCGCTCCATGGCATTGTCACTGCTCAAAGTTTTAGATTTCTTCAACTGATTACCGCAGACAACATCGTCTTCAAGAGGCCGTTTTGAGGCACTGGATTGAGGGCCCAGCATTGATGACATCGCATTTGATGACTGTGTTGTTTTTTTAGCACTTTTGCGTGATTGAAAGCTTTCCCAAGCAGTGTCTGTCTCAGCCTTGTCGAGGAAGGCAGTCCATTCGTGCATCTCAAAGCCGAGTTTCTGTATCATACCACCACTCCCTTCGGCGATGAATCCAGAGACACTTTTGAGTAAATTACGTAGAGTGAGGTTCTCAGCCATGAGGTCTGAAGGGGACGATGAAGGCCAACGTCAAAACACCAAAGATGAAAATACAGACCCTTGAGAATAGCTCTCAGATCGGTGAATGCCTCATCCTGAGAGCCAGATAGAAGCTCCACGCGCGCTTCGAGGTCACGTATCTAGATGGATGCGACTAGTTTAGCGAGTGGCCAGTAGCACTATCCAGAAGACGCACCCTTTGCTGTTTTCTGAGACGAAACTCGCGTTGAGCTATGCGGTTCTGGTCTCTCCGGGCGGCTTGAGAGCTTGGAAAATGAACACCAGCACATGGTCGGGGGATAAGACTCACTTGGGATTTTTCTTTCTCCCTGGTTTTCCGGGGCCGAGACCCAGGGTGTCTTGTTCGGCGTGGGATTGGATGTCATGGTCCGAGTCCTACGTGCATGAAATGTCAAGATTAGTGCCATTACACATGCAGGATGGGTCACACATACGAAGTCTGCCTCGCCAGAAAGGCTCCGGGTAGAGTCGTCAGGCATAGCCCCGCGTGTCGTTTCAGAGGGCGGTTATCGGATGACTAAAAGACAGCGTAAATGAGTCGTTCTTGTCGACGTCGGTAGGCCACAGTCAGTTGGGCGTTCGCAGTTCAGTCCTTGCCGGGACCAGTGCCGACCGGCTGACGCATCCGCATACCGTCATTGCCACAATCACTCGTTTCAACCTCCGCTTCGATAACCCCATTAGGAAACATGACTCTCCCAAGTCGGTGCCGCGTTCAAGTTTACCCTCAAACGATCCAATCCCGCCATCGTGTCCTGCCAAAGAAAGTCAGCGCGTGCACCAGTCGTTATCCGATGGCAGGTTCTACCAGCTCTTCACGTTTAGCCCGATGATCACGACCTCGGCTGTGCGTTTCCACGAAATCCCCAAAGGGTTGATCGAACTTGAAAGTTCACCTCCGTGGAGACAGACCTCAGTTGTTGGAACCACAGTCCTGGATAAATTGCTGTTACCTCGAGCCAATATGCGTAGGTGTTATTGACTAAACACTGAACTTTGTTCAGCAGGGTCGACACTTCGGCGATTAGCCGGGAATTCGCTGTCACACCATACGTCGGTGATAGAAAGTATCATGCGACGTGGTCTCTAGCACCTTAGATCTGGTGTACACAGCGAGCTCTTGGCCGCTGGCAATCAGTTCATCGTGCGGTGAGATGAGATTCTTCGCTGTTCTAGTCCCTGGAAATATTCCCAGGTCTCTCTTTGCTGACCCCATCTTTCTCAATTTAGCACACATTGGCCGTAGTATCACGTACAAATAACGAGCTACGAGATACTGACTCAACGAGCATGTATCCATTCTGCACGTCCTCGATTAAACCAAGTTCATCCCAAAAACAATTTACACTCGGGTCAACATGAACTCCATATATTTCGGGTCCATTCAAAGGAAAAGTACGCCGTAACACCGTCAACCTGGAGAAAACGATCTGCTGGACACGCTGGAGAGTCTTGTGAAACCGGCGAAGGTTTACTGTATACACTCTTCGCTTTCCACCACTTTCCTCGAAATGGCCGATTCCGACGTTGTACTCCGTTTTGTTCTCAGCACCGATAGTGTGGATATGCGCACCTTTCGCGTTTTACAGGTGTTAGATAATACCGCGGAGGAGTTGGAGCTCTACAAGGTAGTCTTTTACCCTTCTTACTTCTATTCCTTTACGATGAAGCATATTTTCCCAGTTCTCGCATCCACTAACAGGTCACTCTACGGGTACAACGACCTTCCATCGCAAGAATCTAGACACCTCGATATTTGAGACGGCCGGCCACGTAGAATGGTTTTCTAGTTTCAACGCTACGGTATGGTTCGGAGTGGATGAGGTAAATTGCGTCCTGTATTGTGAATGACCGCAATAATATTTTGTCTTCCAGTGCTCTCTGAAAGACTTGCGCAAAACAAAGAATGGCACCCAGTGTGTTTCTGAATCCTCCGACACTGATCTGATGCACTGATACGTAGATGCCTAGGTCCCGCCGGTTTAAAGTATCCGGAACCGAGTACAAGTGGAAGCTTCGAGAAAACGGAACAGACATGTTTGTAAGCGTCTCCCCTTTCACCACCTTGTAATTGCCAACACAGTTGTTACGCGCAGTGTATCGACGCAAGGGATAGGCATGTGGCAGTGTGGTCTGCGGAAGATAGAAAACTCAAAGTTGCCCCTCGTTGCCTCGCCATCCTGGACCGCATTGTTGTAACTTGCTTTTTGAATATCTGGTTCAAGACACTTGGAAGGTGGTGAGATCGCGTCTTCTGTTGTTGTTGTGACACGCGTAGATTGCAACATCCAATAATATAATATACAGAAACGTGGCTAGTCTCGCCCAGTACTCCACCTTGGAGTGGGGCAGTACGCTGTATTCACATATAGTTTATATTCGTATTTAGCCCGTATTTAGACATCACTAGGATCCGCTGATTGTACCTACTGGTTGTACGAGCTTTCACTAGTTGGACAGAATTCAACATTCATGTTGTTTGATTTCAAGGACACGCTCATGGAAATGTGTTTGGTATTACTCCAAAATAAAGCATGGTGCGTAATATACGACCAAATTCACTACCCTCTAGCTTGGGCGCGTCCAGCGATGTGTCATGCATGGGGTTGGTCTCATGCCAGTAGACGTCAATATGTGGTTGCACCACACGGTGACTCCGAGGGCAATCCCAAATGCTCTGCAGCGATGGGGGTGATCACCGTGCTTCAAACTGGACCACTGGCAGAAATATGGACGCATGTACCTGAAAATAGGGTAAAGGCTCTTACTTCTTTTCGTCCTTTTCTTGTACATGATCCGGTGGCCACATTCGCGACAACGAATGGGCTCCCTTGATTTTATCTCATTTTTGGCACCACAATCTTGGAATGTCTATCAGACGATGTAAAATTGCCGGTGTAAGTAGGGTAGGCACCTGCACAAATATATTCCATCTCTTGACGGGAGTTTTGAGCGAAACCACCGCCCCCGCCTGACGTGTTTGGCTGGTTTGGTTGGCTCATGGCTGGTCGAATAAGAGCTATGTGGGCGGCGCAAAAAGTTGTGACACGTGACGTTTGCATGACATGTTGCACAGCCCCGGCGCCCGTTATCCTACTCACAGTAACGGTTGTCCTTTGGGAACGGCTTCGTGTTATGGTGATAGACTTGGCGACGATGTATTGGGAATTCCCATAATCACAGTGCACGGTGCGTGGTGGCTCAGGGCGACGGTCACAACAGACGAACGATGCCAACGTGATTGCGGAAAATACGTCGTCGATTTACTCACTACCTTCGCAGCCCTGTTCGCTTCTTGTCTATTTTTTTTTTTCTGACAACAGGGTAGGTAATTCCTCGACGCCCGGTTCGGAACCGGCGGGACGAGCCAGCGAAGGCTGTGTTAATTAGACCGGCGAGGATGATCACCTTGCCGACGAGTTTAGGTTCCTATTGTTAGCCCTGCAGGCTGCAGGACAACGCCTACAGTGCGAGGTTACGCTCGTGGATTTGACGACCGTTCATACATGACAACCGTGGGGCGTCTCCAAGGGGCCTGTCCGCTCATTTACTTATAACTACTGTACGCCCTCCCTCCACACTACTTCCCTCAACGCCGCCTTTACAACGACCCATTCCCGTCTCAATTTCCGCCCACCAAATGTCTGGTGCACTTCCGTCTTTCATCGAACTCATGGCTTCTTTGGGTCTCGACGACGATGCCAAACCCTCTTCAGTATCACCACCCCGCATCACTACATCCCGTTCTCGCTCAGGCTCTTGTTCCTCCGTGTCTTCCCATGGAAGTTCGAATCCAGGCTGCAGCCCAACGTCGCTGTCCTTCAATTTATCTTCTGAGTCCATTTCTCGAGACGTGGACGCAGATAGGCGGCGAGGTTCCTTCCGTCTACGCACGGTCCGGTTTTCGCCATATATTTCCCCAAGTGTGAGTAGTCCATATCAACGTCATGACAGCTTCCCTAAACGCTTGTATAGTCCTCTGCTAGACAGAGCAGCGCCACATCATTAACTCCATCTGTTGAAGAGGTGGAAAATGGGCGGAGAGTACGTCTATCAAACTCCCGTGATCCACGGAACTGACGTTGCTTCCAGTCTGTCTCCCCACGGTTGTCTTCGTCACCAGGACGAAACCGGCCTTCGCCCCTGCATTCTGCCAAAAATTCTCGGGAGTTACATGCTACCACTCCCATTTCAAGTTTCGCTCGTCGCAGAACACCCCAGAACTCACCGACTACTGCGACCTTCCCTCACCGGGCACATGCTGATCGACCTGAAACCATTGTTTTACCATCACTCTTACCTGCTCCCATTTCTCATTGATAAGGGGTGCTTTCTGCCCAACTTGTTGATCGTGTGTTCTTTATGAATCGGAGATTATATGATTCTATGTATCTATTCTTACTAGTGGCCATTTGCCAATAACGCGATCCTTACTTGTCATGGACTAGATGTACATTCGAGACACTCACTTGTATATCATCATCCGCATGCGCTCCCTACGATTTCTGACATATAGAAGTAGTCCTTTCTCTCAAATGTCTAACATCAGTCGTGATCATCCTCATTGGGACCGGGACAGTGTTTCTGCAAATCACCATCATCCTCATACTTTGTCCCACACCAGAAGCAGTATGCATATTCGTCTCGAAGGTATGCCAGGACTAAACTCAGTCGATCTCGGGGCTATGTCAACGAAGGTCAGTCTTCAATCTGAACGAAGCGCAACGGCATACCCCCAGACGAAAAAAGTGAACAGCCTCTTCGATCGTTTCCACCGGAAAGACCTCTTGCTGTGCTGCCTTGTTCGTCTCCCCTAGTTCGTGCGATATTGTTTCGTCGTCGTTAGTAACAGGTTGCAATGCATCTGCGCGCATCTGATCTCGCAACCGGGTCGCCTCGTTGCTCCTCCCGGAAGGCACAGGCGAGACGCCTTGTGTATACTCCAAAAAGACATCCATCAGCCCCTTTGGGATAGAATCGGGTTGATTGGGGTCGAGCCAGAGAACGTTAAACTGATTGGGTGATAGTAACACGACTGAGCATTTGTCACGTTCCACGACACGAACGAATCACTGACCGTGACGCCAGCCTCTTCGTCGAGGGTCATGCACGTCCGTTGGGCGGGTGCCAGACGGGACTCGGCGCGCCTTTCTTCGTATTCCCGACGAGCAAAGTCCCGAAAGGTCTCTTTGCTGGCATCCTCGGCCATCTTGGCCATCTTGGCCAAGCGTTCGGAAGAGCCTGGAGACCTGGCGCGTTTCCCTAGTCCAATGCCTCTCTTGCCTACGACGAAGATGACTCAAGAGCATGCGATGATGTGTATCACGACGAACCTGACCATTCGTTGAGGGGGAGAGGCTCGGCTCTGTGTGATGGATCCGAGGATACATTCTGTTGTTCGGTAGGCTCGGAAGACTCTATGGCGTCATTCCCTGACTGGGAGCCTGGAGAAGTATCCTCATGGGTTAACGAGCA